>CM064507.1:3667741-3672741 GCA_032716605.1 Paralithodes platypus
AATACTGCCTGTGACGAGTGCCTCTTCCAGAGTTAAAAGAGTGACAGGGCCAAAATCAAAATATGTTCGTGCCAAAATGCCTGGACACACGGAACTTGAAGCAAGTTAAGTCATAGGATGACTTCAGGATGCATTCAGAGAGAGAGAGTTCCAGAGCTCAGCTGTTCAATAGAAGAAAGATTGGGAATATTGTTACTCTCTTGGGTTGGAGAGTTGCACAGAGTAGGGGTGGAATTGTGTTGCAAGACGGGTGCTACGACGTCTACGTAATGGAGGTGGTGTACATTGAGAGAGCTCCGAGGAACACTGATTATTGTAATAGCGGTAGAATAGCGAGAGATGCAACATTGCGGCGAAGAGAGAGAGAGAGAGAGAGATTGCAGAGGATCGTGTTTTTTCATCTCTTCACTAGTTCTTCGCTACGTCAAATTTTCTTCGCTACATCATTCAAGCTGAAGGTCATTTCTTATCTACGTCATTTCTTCTTCTCTATGTCATTTGTTACTTTCCATGTAATTACTTCTTTTCTACGTCATTTCTTATTTACGTTATTTATCCTTCTCCTCTTCTTCCTCCGTCTCCCTCTTTCATCTCCTGCGCTTCCAATCACAGGGCCTCTTCAGAATGTCAGAGTTCTCCTTTCTTTTCTTTTTCTTCTTCTATTCCTGCTGCTGCTTCTTCTTCTTCTTCTTCTTCGTCTCCCTATCAATCTATTTTCACCCTTCTTCCCACCTCAGACCATATCCTTAACTTATTTTCACCCTTCTTCCCACCTCAGACCATATCCTTAACTTATTTTCACCCTTCTTCCCACCTCAGACCATATCCTTAACTTATTTTCACCCTTCTTCCCACCTCAGACCATATCCTTAACTTATTTTCACCCTTCTTCCCACCTCAGACCATATCCTTAACTTATTTTCACCCTTCTTCCCACCTCAGACCATATCCTTAACTTATTTTCACCCTTCTTCCCACCTCAGACCATATCCTTAACTTATTTTCACCATTCTTCCCACCTCAGACCATATCCTTAACTTAGTTTAACTTCTTCCCACCTCAGACCATATCCTTAACTTATTTTCACCCTTCTTCCCACCTCAGACCATATCCTTAACATATTTTCACCTTTCTTCCCACCTCGGACCATATCCTTAACTTATTTTCACCTTTCTTCCCACCTCAGACCATATCCTTAACTTATTTTCACCCTTCTTCCCACCTCAGACCATATCCTTAACTTATTTTCACCTTTCTTCCCACCTCAGACCATATCCTTAACATATTTTCACCTTTCTTCCCACCTCAGACCATATCCTTAACTTATTTTAACTTCTTCCCACCTCAGACCATATCCTTAACTTATTTTAACTTCTTCCCACCTCAGACCATATCCTTAACTTATTTCACCTTTCTTCCCACCTCAGACCATATCCTTAACATATTTTCACCTTTCTTCCCACCTCAGACCATATCCTTAACTTATTTTAACTTCTTCCCACCTCAGACCATATCCTTAACTTATTTTAACTTCTTCCCACCTCAGACCATATCCTTAACTTATTTTCACCTTTCTTCCCACCTCAGACCATATCCTTAACTTATTTTCACCTTTCTTCCCACCTCAGACCATATCCTTAACTTATTTTCACCTTTCTTCCCACCTCAGACCATATCCTTAACTTATTTTCACCTTTCTTTCCACCTCAGACCATATCCTTAACTTATTTTAACTTCTTCCGGTATTCTTAATTTGTCTTAGTTTACTGTTTGTCTTCTCTTTTTGTTTCTGCTACTTCCTCCTCCTCCTCTTCCTCTCTTTCCTCTTCTTTATCCTCCTCCTCCTCCTCCTCCCTTTCCTCTTCTTTATCCTCCGCCTCCTCCTCCTCCCTTTTCCTCTTCTTTATCCTCCTCCTCCTCCTCTCTTTCCTCTTCTTTATCCTCCTCCTCCCCTCCTCCTCCCTTTCCTCTTGTTTATGCTCCTCCTCCTCCTCTCTTTCCTCTTCCTTATCCTCCTCCTCCTCCTCCTCCTCCCTTTCCTCTTCTTTATCCTCCTCTTCCACCATCACCTTCATCGTTTCTTCTCCTTCTCCCAAATAGTCCATCTTAAGGGGGGTGACCTGCCTTTTTTCTCTCGCTTGTATCCATTCGGCCTCATTCAGCCTACTGTTTTAAGACGTTTACTCCCATCCAGGTGTCGCTTTCTTCCTGGCGAACGATAGCGTGCCAGCAATATATGAAGAAATCCGGCTTCGCCGAAAAAATTTATATCGAAAAATGTATAAATTTAGCCTGCGGTTATTTTATTTTTTTTTTAAATATGCTGGCTTGCTACAGCTCACCAGGAAAAAAAATCGACACCTGGATGGGGATAAACATCTTAAAACAGTAGGCTGAATGGGGCCGAATGGATACAATTCAGAGAGAAAGGGAGAGAGAGAGAAAAAAAAAAACGAGGTGGGTCCCCTTACCTGTTTCCAGTATTCTTTCCTCTTCTCCATCTCCACTCTTTATCTTCTATTCTCCTCTCTACTCCTCCTCTTTACCTATTCTACCTCTTTCTCTTCACATCCTCTTATTTACCCTTAACAGATACGATTACGCATTTCTTTTCAGTTTTATGGCTTTTATTAGACGATTTTATTCATACTACAAAGGGTATATGGAAGTCAGGGGGTTAATTGAGATAGGCTTTACCCATATAATTCCCACCGATCCTTCCTAAACTGTATACAATCGTCTAAGGATAGCCAGAATAAACTGTGAAAATGCGTCGTAATCTTCAAAGGGTTAATCCACTCCCTTCTCCTTCTAATCTTCCTCTTTCTCCTCCACACCCACCCTTCGTTTATCGTCTTCCTCTTCTTTCATTAATAGCTCAAATTCCTGTTTCATCTATTACTGTTTCCATTGCTTTCCTTCTGTGATCCCCTTTATTTCCTCTCTTAAGAGGGGTCACCGGCTTTTTTTTATCTTTCTCTCCTTTTCTCTCTTTCCTTGGCTTGTATCCATTCGGCCCCATTCAGCCAACTGTTTTAAGACTTTTATTCCCATCCAAGTGTCGGTTTCTTCCTGGCGAGCGATAGCGAGCCAGCATTGTATGGAGAAAACCGGCTTCGCCGGAGACGTTTTTCTATCGAAAAATGTACACATTTAGCTTGCTGTGAAAACAAACATATACTGTATATATGCTGGCTAGCTACCGCTCGCCAGGAAAATATTTACACCTGGATGGGGGTAAACGTCTTAAAACAGTAGGCTGAATGGTGCCGAATGAATACAAGCTAAAGAGAGAGGGAGAGAAAGATGAAAACGCGAGGTGAGCTCCCTTAATGCTCCCTTAATCCTCTTACTCTTTTTCTTCTTCTTCCATCAGTAGCTCAAATTCCTGCTTCAGCTTTTAATCTGTTTCCATTGGTTTTCTTCTGGGATCTCCTTTATTTCTTTTCTAATCCTCCTACTCCTACTTTTCCTCCTCTTCTTCCCTCTATAGCTCCAATTCCTGGTATATCTTTTACTTTGTCTCCATTCGTTATCTTCTGCAAGTCTTTTTACTTCTGCTCTAACTTCTTATAATCCTCCTACTCTTACTTTACTTCTTCCCTCATGATAGCTCCGATTCCTGCTAAGCTTTTACTCTGTCTCCATTGTTGATTTTCTTGTGTGATCCTCTTAACTTCTCCTCTGACCTCTTTTAATCCTCCTACTATTTCTCCTCTTCATTCACCATTAGTCCTAGTTCCTTTCTTTACATTTGTATCTAACTCCATTGGTTTTTTCTCTCTAATCCTGCCCCTTCCTCCGTTTCCTCCTCCTTCTAATCTTCCTCCGCACAATGCTCCTCCCTCTAAGCTCCCTCCTTCTTCTAATCTTCCTCCTCCTCCTTTTAATCTTCCTCTCCCTCCTCCTCCTTCTTCTAATCTTCCTCTCCCTCCTCCTTTTAATCTTCCTCTCCCTCCTCCTCCTTTTAATCTTCCTCTCCCTCCTCCTCCTTCTTCTAATCTTCCTCTCCCTCCTCCTCCTTCTTCTAATCTTCCTCTCCCTCCTCCTCCTTCTTCTAATCTTCCTCTCCCTCCTCCTCCTTTTAATCTTCCTCTCCCTCCTCCTCCTTCTTCTAATCTTCCTCTCCCTCCTCCTCCTTTTAATCTTCCTCTCCCGCCTCCTCCTCCTTTTAATCTTCCTCTCCCTCCTCCTCCTTCTTCTAATCTTCCTCTCCCTCCTCCTCCTTTTAATCTTCCTCTCCCTCCTCCTCCTTCTTCTAATCTTCCTCTCCCTCCTCCTCCTTTTAATCTTCCTCTCCCGCCTCCTCCTCCTTTTAATCTTCCTCTCCCTCCTCCTCCTTCTTCTAATCTTCCTCTCCCTCCTCCTCCTTTTAATATTCCTCTCCCTCCTCCTCCTCCTCCTGTTAATCTTCCTCTCCCTCCTCCTCCTCCTTCTAATCTTCCTCTCCCTCCGCCTCCTCTTTCTAATCATCCCTCTCCACCTCCGCCTCCTCACGCAACATATACCCGGTATAGAGATATGCAAATTATTACACATCGGTAGTAACAACAATAAAAAAGACTACTCAATGAACAACATTCAACTATCAAATACGGTTATAAACAAACAAATCTGGGAGTTATATTATTAAGGGGGGATGGTTCTCTTTTTGGTCGAATTTGTTCATTTATATATTATTTTTCTAGTTTCCTCCCTAGACCTCCATCAAACTTAAAAATACATCACTAGGATCCCCCTTCAAGATATATTTGTACATTTGTCGGTAGAAAAAAGTCCGGACCGAAGGCCGCTTCGTCTTAAAATTACAGGCTCTCTACTGCTCGCCAGGATAAAATCGACACCTAAATGGCACGAAAGGTATTAAAATTGACAACGAAATGTGGCGAGAGGTATTAAAATCGCCAAACTAAAGGGCCGAACGTCTTAAAATCTCATAACTAATTGGGCTAAACACGAGGGAGAAAGGGGTCCAGAAAAGCGGCCCATCTCCCCTTAAG
>CM064507.1:3677741-3970189 GCA_032716605.1 Paralithodes platypus
ATATATACTCTATATACCTAAATATATATATATATATATAATATATATATATATATATATATATATATATATATATATAAACCAACACACACACAGTATATATATATACTGTATATATATATATATATATAATTATTATATATATATATATATATTTATATATACCAACACACACAGTATATAATTACCAACACACACAAACAGCATATATATATATACTGTATATACCTGTATAAATATATATATATATATATATATATATATATAACAACACACACACACGTTATATATATATATATACTGTATATACCTGTATATATATATATATATATATATAATATATATATATATAATATATATATTATAATATATATATTTATATATTATACCATCACACACACACAGTATATATATATATATATATATATATATATATATATATATATATACTAACACACACACAGTATATATCAGGGAAGAGAAAAATCTATGACAAATTTATGGGATAAAATGAGAGAGAGCGGCTCAGGTTATTAAGGGGGGTGACCTGCCCTTTTTATCTCCCTTTCTCTCTTTCTCTGGCTTTTATCCATTCGGCTGCATCCAGCCTACTGTTTTAAGACTTCTATCCCCATGCAGGAATAACAAAAAATCCTGGCGAGCGGTAGTGAGCCAGCATATTCTTTGTAAATGTTTTTGACAGCATGCTAAATTTGTACATTTTTTGATAGGAAAATTTCTCCGGCGAAGCCGGATTTCTCCATTCAATGCTGGCTCGCTATCGCTCGCCACGAAATAATCGACACCTAAATGGGGAAAAACGTCTTAAAACAGTAGGCTGAATGAGCCTTTCTCCCTTGTGTTAAGTCCCATTGGTTTTGATATTATAAGACGTTTAGTCCATTAGTTTGGCGATTTTAACACCTTTCACCCCATTTCCTTGTCAATTTAGACCTTTCGTGCTATTTAGGTGTCAATTTTTGTCATGGCGAGCGATAGCGAGCCTGAAATTTTAAGAGGAACTGGCCTTTCGAAAAATGTACACATTTATCTTGAAGGGGGGTCTAAGGCTGTTTTTCTAAGCTTGATGGAGGTCTAGCGAGGAAACTAAGAAATAAAGGAATAGATTAATTTGTAAACCAAAAAAAAACGGCCCATCTTCCCTTAAAGGATGGGGTTGGATATGTTCATTTACTTAATTATTGGGAAGGAAGTGTATCGTGAGAGAGAGAGAGTGAGAGTGAGAGTGAGAGTGTGAGAGAGTGAGAGTGTGAGAGAGAGAAAGAACCTATTATAGACCTAGTAAAAACTTAGTATAAACAAAAAAGAGACAATGAGAGAGAGAGAGAGAGAGAGAGAGAGAGAGAGAGAGAGAGAGAGATAATTACATAGATACACTGGCCACACAGACCTTACGATCCAAACGATGTAGTCAGGACTTAATTCTAGTAGAGATGACATATCCGATAGAAAAGGAAAGTTGAAGGAAAGGATAGAAAAGAAGAAGAAGACAGAGAGACAGAGAGAAATAGAGAGAGAGAGAGAGAGAGAGAGAGAGAGAGATAATTTTTAGTTTAAACTCTACAAATTACTATCTAGTCTGCAATCCATTTATAAGGGCATTATCGGGTTCTCTCTCTCTCTCTCTCTCTCTCTCTCTCTCTCTCTCTCTCTCTCTCTCTCTCTCTCTCTCTCTCTCTCTCTCTCTCTCTCTCTCTCTCTCTCTCTCTCTCTCTCTCTCTCTCTCTCTCTCTCTCTCTCTCTCTGTATCGATGTATCTATCCAATCAAATATTATATATATCTAAATCTCACCAATGTTCTCCTTCAGTGCCCGTTGCCAAGTTAGACCTAATTGAATTACTCAATTGACGACTTGCGAGTTTCGTTCTATAAGGAAGTTGGAGCTGTAGACATTGATATTTAGGAGAATTATCAGTTTAAATATAGTCTTGGTACATTTATAATTACATAAACCCCAATTCAACATACTACTGTACATCAGAAACCTACATTTGTATTGCATTTCTATTTATTATCGATGTCTACAGCTCCAACTTCCTCATAGCCTGAAATCGCAACTGGTCAATTCCAGCCTCTAGATCTGTTCATTCACCTCTCAGCTGTGCCTATTATCTATCCTTCAATACCTCTATCTATCTAACTGTTAAGGGAGCCCACCTTGCTTTTTTTTAACTTTTCTCGTTCTCTCCCTCTCCCTTTGGCTTACAAAGGAGTACAAAGAAAATCAAACAACAACAGATCTAGTGACCCTTCTAGGTTGCTTGTCCTCCAAAACACTGAGGATCAAGTGTCCAAACAGTGGTTTAGAGTGGGTAAGGGAACATTGGAAAGGGAATTACTGCCCTGGAACTAATGTCCGTGGCAGGATTAGGAAGTTAGTAGGGGACAGATGGGTTAGTAACTGAGGGGGGGGATAAAATAAAGTTATTCATTTACAAACGCAGTCAGTCGCGAGATATTTGTCTAGGCGGAGTTTAAATGAATCAACGGTGATGCAGTCTATAACGTTTCGGGGAAGCCCATTCCACAAGTTGACAACTCGATTGAAGAAGAAATTCTTAGATTCGTGTGAGTTAAAAGATTTACCAATAATTTTGCAACGGTTTCCCCGCGTGTAATTAGATTGGTCGATAGTGAAGTACTTACTACAGTTCATATTGTTGATGCCTTTGATGATTTTGAACACTTGAATTAAGTCACCTCTTAATCTGCGCTGGGTTAAAGGAAATAGATTTAATTCTCTAAGACGCTCTTCGTATGGTTTGTTCTTTAGGCTAGGTATCATTTTGGTAACTCTACGTTGAACTCGTTCTAGCTTGTTTATATCTTTTTGGTAATAAGGGCACCAGGATTGAACACAGTATTCCAGAAGAGGGCGGACTAAGGAATTGTAAAGGGTTAGGATAACTTCTTTGGATTTATGCTCAAATGACCTGCCTATAAAGCCAATTATTTTGTTTGCCTTCTTAACAACTTCTGAACATTGTTGACTCGGTTTTAGGTTACTCGATATTGTTACTCCCAGATCGGTTTCTCTGTTTACATTCTTAAGCTGAGTGCCATTCATCGAATAGTTTGCTTTCTCATTTAGGTATCCGATATGTAGTACTTTACATTTATCCGCATTGAAACTCATTTGCCAAATTTGGGCCCAACATGACAATTTATCTAGATTGTGTTGCATATCGTCAACTTGTTCTTTTGAGAGTACGCTATTTGCAATTTTTGTATCGTCAGCAAATTTTGAGATTGTACAGGTGAGGCCCTCATCTATGTCGTTGATGTAAATTAGAAAGAGAATTGGTCCTAGTACCGATCCCTGGGGTACCCCGCTACTTACATTGGTCCATTTAGATGCCTTACCGTTTATGACTACTCTTTGCTTTCTGTCGCTGAGCCAATTTTCTATCCATTTCAACACACCGTCTTGTATTCCATGCGCTTTTAGTTTTAGCAGTAAACGTTTGTGGGGAACTTTGTCAAAGGCCTTTTGAAAATCAAGGTATATAATATCTACAGCTTTACTCTCATCGTAGAGGTTGAGGATATCGTGGAAGAAGTCTAAGAGGTTTGTTAAACAGGAACGTTTTTACGAAAGCCGTGTTGAGTATCTTTAAGTATGTTATTTTCCTCTAAGTGATTTACGAGTCTGTCTCGTATGACCGTTTCTAGCATTTTACATACAACTGAGGTTAAGCTAATTGGACGATAGTTACTGGGTAGGGATTTGCTGCCTTTTTTGAATATCGGTGTTACGTTGGCTAGCTTCCACTGATCAGGCATAGTTCCAGACTGCAAGGATTTATTGAATAGTAATGTCAGTGGTTTGGAGAGCTCATCCTTAGCTTCCTTCAGAACTCTAGGCGAGATTGTATCAGGTCCAGGCGTTTTATTTACCTTGAGTTTATCTAAACAATTCAATACTTCTCTCTCTGTAACGGTGATATTGCTTAGAACATCTGAATTATCAATCTGAATCGGCGATGGTGTAGGGATATCACTGAGGTCTTCTGTTGTAAAAACTGATGCAAAGAAGGTATTGAGGGCATTACTCATTTGTACTTCGTCTTTGGTGTATTCTCCATTTTCATCGACTAACGGTCCAACAGTTGAAGTAACTACTTTTTTCTTTCTGATATAACTATAGAATTCTTTCGGGTTTGTTTTACTTTGATTCGCAATATGTAACTCTAAGGCCTTTTTACTTTGCTTAATTAACTTTTTGGCTTTGCGTCGTAGCTCTACAAATTTCACCCGTTCTTCGTCATTTTGTGAGGATTTTAATCTATCATTAGCAAATTTTTTAGCAAGCAGGCAGTTTGAAATATCTTTATTCCACCATTTGGGCTTATTATTATGGCCTGGACGCCGTATTTTCGATGGTATGCAGTCTTGCACTGCTTTTAGGTAAGTGGTTTCGAATAACTTCCAAGATGTATTTATGTCATTATTGTTAATTAAAAAGCTCCAGTCAGTTTCTTTAAACATAGCTCTAAGTTTATGGAAGTTTGCTTTCTTGAAATTAGGGACTTTTTCGATGCTACTATTTGGTTCGTTACTAGTAAATTTTAAAGTGAAAGTTATCGTACGATGGTCGCTGTTACTGAATTCATCACCAACATTCAAATTCTCTATTAATTCTTCTTTTGTTGCAAGTACAATGTCAAGAACGTTATTACCACGGGTCGGCGTTCGAACAAATTGATAAAGCGAACTCTCTTGCAAGTTCGTATACAAGTCATGTCCGGAGTGTGAAGTAAGAGTATCGCCCCACTTGGTCACAAGGTAAATTAAAGTCGCCAAAAATTACGGTATCTTGTGAGTTACTTACATCTGCAATTTGTTCATAAATTTCTCGGTCAGTTTGCACTGATTGAGCTGGAGGTCTGTATATTAATGCAAGTATTATTTTTGTACCTTTATTATTCTTTATTAGCACAAAAGATGCGTCGATGCTCACAATTTGAGGTTTTGACAAGAGGGTAGGGTTAAGACTTTCTTTGATATAAAGTAAAACGCCACCTCCATTTCGATTTATTCGGCTTTTCTCAAACATTACATAACCGGGAAGTGAATACTCTGCTAAAAAGTCTCTATCTTCTGTATTGAGCCAAGATTCTGTTATGCCAATCACATCATCATTTTCTGTAAACACTAGCTCCTCTAAATCTGAAAATTTATTGCGTATGCTACGAGCGTTTGCATAGAAAACCTTTAAATTTGTTATTTTAGAACTCACGGAACGCTCTTTAATAATATTTTTGGTTCTTGTCGGATCTACATTTATGTTCATGGCTGTCCTCGGTCCTCGCTGTCTTCGGTCCTTATTGCTGGTGGTCCTCGGTTGCCTCTGTTTTTTTCTTGGCGTTGGATGATTTATGTCACTGCTGCTTCTTCTCTGATGGCGTTTTTTGATCCATGGCTGCGGACTGCTTCGTGTAGGAGACGACCCATGCGTGCTGAACCCACAGGGTTTAGATGAGTGCCATCCTTGCGGAACAGAGTAGGCTGGTTGTAGAAGTTGTCCCAGAGGTTGATGAATTCAACTTCTTCCCTCAGACACAAATATTTTAGTCAGCTATTTGTGCTGAAGGCCTTGTCGTAGAATTTATCAGGTGCGTCGATCTTGGGGAGAATGCCTGAGATGATGATATTCCTTGACTTGTTTTTGTAGTGCTGGATCATCTTGCGATATTTCTCCATCAACTCTTCGGATCTGGTGCGCATGACGTCATTTGAACCAGCATGGATGACAAAAAGGGTATTTTCATTTGCATCCTTTGTGGTATATTCGAAGGCTTCCACAATGTCGTCCAGTCCAGCTCCTGGGATGCAAAATCTTTTTCGTTGATTTGGGACTCTGGCTTGTATCCATTCGGCCCCATTCAGCCTACTGTTTTAAGACGTTTATCACCATTCAGGTGTCAATATTTTCCTGGCGAGCGGTAGCGAGCCAGCATATACTGTATATATTTTTGTTTTGACAGCAAGCTAAATCTGTACATTTTTCGATAGAAAAATGTCTCCGGCGAAGCCATATTTCTCCATAGAATGCTGGCTCGCTTTCGCTCGCCAGGAGGAAATCGACACCTGGATGGGGATAAACGTCTTAAAACAGTTGGCTGAATGGGGCCGAATAGACTCCTTGTGAACTAGAATCCATATAATAAGTCATCTCCGCCTTTAACCCCTTCTGTACCAGGGAGGCTTTTTCATCATATTCTGGCATCTATTAGACGATTTTATTCAGCTTAGGAAGGACCCTAGCAATAACAAGGCTTTAAACTATCTCAATCAACCCTTTTACCTACCACGGATCCTTCCTAGGCTGCATAATATCGTCTACATATAGCTAGAATATAATATAAGACACGTCGCTGGTACTCAAAAGGTTAATGATTGTCCTCAACTTTCTCCCCTCATCTGCCTTTTTGTTATCTGTTATGGATATCCAATTTTCCGCTGCCCTGTAATTAAGAGTGGTTTTATTATTTATATATTTACAATTTCTTGTTCTCGTATAATAAGTTTAGTTATCCCCTTCGATAGCGAGAGCTCTTTTCTGGCCTCAATCAAATTTCTGAATGTTAATCAAAATAGAAAAAATAAATCATTGTAATCAACTACTGGACATAAATAAAAGGTCTGTAGTTAAGGGAGCCCACCTTGCTTTTCTTCTCTTTCTCTCCCTCTCTCTTTGGCTTGTATCCATTCGGTCCCATTCAGCCTACTGTTTTAATCCGTTTACTCCCATCCAGGGGTCAATATTTTCCTGGCGAGCGGTAGCGAGCCAGCATATATATATATATTTTTGTTTTGACAGCAAGCTAAATTTGTACCTTTTTCGATAGAAAAATTTCTCTGGCGAAGCCGGATTTCTCCATACAATACTGGCTCGCTATCGCTCGCCAGGAACAAATCGACACCTGGATGGGGATAAACGTCTTAAAACAGTTGGCTGAATGGGGCCGAATGGATACAAGCCAGAGAAAGAGAAAAAGGGAGAGAGAGATAAAAAAAAAAGGTGACCCCCCTTAACAACAACAACAACACACACACACACACACACACACACACACACACACACACACACACACACACACACACACACACACACACACAACAAAGAAAAAAAAAAATATAGGTCCCACCCCTTTCCCATTCTTAAGCAAGCCATTTTAGATTTACAGAAGAGTGACCATTACTTGCATTACTGCATGTCCACAAACATTTCAGTAATGTAAGCATGTTTCCTTCTTTTCTTTTTTTTTTTTTTTTTTTTTTTTTAGGTGACGGTTACAAAGTGGTGTACAATCTATCTTATTCTAGTTACATTGTAGTTTATCTTATTGTACCAGTACCTCCCTACAATCAACCTAGTTGTTCCCCAATTCGTCCCTCCGCCACGACCATTTCAAAGTACAAGTCTCTCACTCTTGTCCTCTGTAACGGGGAGGACCGTGTACCCCTGAGACATAGGAGTGCAGACCTGAGAAGAGAGAAAGAGAGCCGGCATCTCATCCAAGTTATGACTTGGCTTCTATGCTGGCGGTTTTTCTCCGATATTTGTTCAGCTAATCTGGCATAGAAGACACTTGCAGAAGGTCCCATACCTCTCGACGATGAGAAGACCAGAGGAGTAAAGCTTCCTTGATCCCTGTTCAAAATTCTTTCTTCATAAGCGCGTTTTTTCTCACTTTCGTTTCTCAAGTATGCCGCCTTGTGTCCTCGCTCACGATATGTTTGTGCTCTTGGGTTGAAGATTCTGATGTCGAAAAAAGCCTGTTGTCCCCTCGTCCAAAAACCTCGAGCACTTACGTCCACACTTGCTTAATTTGAAGTATTTGCAGTATTGTGGGCCAAGCGCTGTCCGTCCATAGGCAGAAGTTCCGGTTCGATTCTGACATCATGGCACACCTCGTCCAGCATTTGTGCAGTGATGTCTCATACTTCATCATGCCGGATACAGATGAATCCTCCTTTCTTACAAGTCATACAGTGGTCTGGGTTGTTTATTTCACCGCATACACATTTCAGCGGAAGGTTCGAAACTGGCAGAGCTGGGCACCACAAACAAAAAGTCAAGTCAGCAAACACAAATCAGCAAACCCAGAACATAACTTCAGCAAACACAAATGTGCAAACCTTGTGAAATTTCTAGCCCTCAAATGCAAATATGCAAACGCAAACCGCTTTTTATTAATTTTAAATTTAAACTACAGAATCAAGGGTAAATCAATAAATTCAATCTCTAATGTCAATAAATATATATATTTACTTAAATATAATGTTGCCCAACTTCCATGGACCTCAAGGATATACATACAGGCTTTTAAAGCTTGGAAATTGCTGTAAATTGCCAAAACATTCCAGAACGTCACCCGCAGTGAAAGGGTTAATATATAGCATAGGCCACTTAGTTTGTCCACATGGGCAGTAAAACGTTGGGGCAACTTGTTTATGGGCAGAGTGCTTCAGTAATAATCAGTATTCGCAAATCCGCACCATTCAGGAGGAGGTACGCCGGATCACAGAGGTGCAAGGAGGCGATTTATTCGTCGTCCCCCCTTTGGGAATGGCAATAGGCTATACAGTATATGCCTAGATAGGTCTACTTTAGATAGATTAAGTAATTTAATAGAAAGTAGCCTAGGCCTATTAATTTTAATGCTCAGAATAAAGGCCTAGCTTCAGATCAAAATTTAATAAAACTTTATTGTAGGCTAAATTTACTCTAGGCCTATATGATTCTTTCAAAATTAACACTTTCTACTTGACACTAATAAAATGAGTGTGATTATAGGCCTAGGCATATACACAAAAGTTAGAACATGCAATATTTAGCCTAGGCCTACATGCTTTGAGGAATTTTGATGGAATTAGTGACTGATTATAGCCTAGACCTAGCCCTAGGCTATATATTATATATAGAAGTCAGAACATGCAATATTTAGCCTACATGCTTTGAGGCATTTTGATGGAATTAGTGATTATAGCCTATACCTAGGCTATATATATAGAAGTTAGAACATGCAACATTTAGCCTACAGGCATTTTGATGGAATTAGTGATGGACTTATTATAGCCTAGACCTAGGCTAGCCTATATATATAGAAGTTAGAAAATGCAATATTATTTAGCCTACATGCTTTGAGTCATTTTGATAGGATTAGGGTAGCCTAGGCCTAGCCTAATAAAATTACTTATATTAGTAATTAGCCTATAGGCCTAGGCTATATTTAGAAGTTAGAACATGCAATATTTAGCCTAGCGCTTGCGAATCCTCGAAGGAGGAGAGACGGGCGCTATATAAGTAACCAGAAGATGATTATTATTATTATTATTATTACATGCTTTGAGGCATTTTGATGGGATTAGTGATTATAGACCTAGGCCTAGCCTATATAGAAGTTAGACTTAGCCTAGGCCTACATGCTTTGAGGCATTTTGATGGGATTAGTGATTATAGACCTAGGCCTAGCCTATATAGAAGTTAGACTTAGCCTAGGCCTACATGCTTTGAGGCATTTTGATGGGATTAGGGTAGCCTAATAACATTAGTTTAGATTAAAAATTAACAGGCTATCAATCAAATTAACGATAGCCTAACTTTATAATCTTAAATTAGGCTAGATTTTAAAGTTATAAAGCCCTTCTCCAGAGACATCTTCTTGGTAATTACAGGCCCATAGAAGGTTTCTAGGTGGGGCCAGGGGTGGCTTAGGTCCTCGATTTCTGCATGCTCTGCAGCATCACTGTCGGATGATGGTGGTGAACTGCTCCCCATGCTGTTGGCAGCTGCGGTAGGCATGATGGTAGACTCAATGTTCACTTCAATAGGCCGAAAATATAAACAAAGTTTGCTAGCAGGTTGGAACTCTTGGACTGCAAGCTCGACGCTTGCTACTAAGTAAGTGAACAAACGTGAAGAGCCGATGTATAGGCCTAGATTCCAGAACACAGGTAGTTGGCTTGGTCACATGACTTTTTTTGGCTGGAGCTGCAGGAGCGGCCCAGGGCTGGCTGGCGGCTGGAATTTTTATTTTGCGGACTCGAGGTTTGCAACATGGAGGTACTTTCCAGAGCTTCAAACCCGCAAATAGGCAGCCATTTTGGCGCCAACGCTAATTCGCCAACAAAATTACATTTCCGCCATGGCGGAATTGGCTATTTGCGGAAGTGTTGGCTAAAGTGCCCAGCTCTGGAAACTGGCCACCCATACCCCAAGGCTACGGCATCATTGAATTCTTGTTTATTTAAGCTGAAGCCTTTCTCCTTTATTAGTAATGATGTGAGCCAATTTGAAGCCCCCGTGTCTTGTGCCATCTCAACTCTCATTTTCAGTTCTTCCCTACATCTGGTCTTAATTTGTTCTAGGCTATGTTTCTGTCTCTCTTCTCTGCTCTTTGTAATTTCCTGTCTTGCATTTCGTTGTTCCTCTTCGTCCACCTCATCATTTTCATTTTGCTCCCGTATTTTTTCTGTCAGAGACGTAGTAAGTTTAAGGGAATTTTGGTACTCATGTAGTGCCGCCTCCACTGGGTTTATGATCCCCATACCTCCGAACCTTGGCGGAAGAGCTAATAGATCTCTTAGCTCTTGCGTGACGCCTTCCATCTCTGTTAACCCGTACAGCCCCAGCGACGCGTATGACGCGTCGGCGATGTATGTAACGCACAGCCCCAGAGACGCGCCTGACGCATCACCCTAATTGCGCCGACCGTAACCTCAGGTGTAGCCACTCAAGAGGGCTCAGATTTGTATGGGAACTGTGTACGTATCCCACGCAACCGTGCCGATGGTTGAAAACTCTCAAAGTCCATGTGCGTGTGCGTGAGCACGCAATAACCTGTTTTTTTGGGGTAATTGCCTTCAATTTTTTACTCCTGTAAAATAAGTTTTCGGGGGCTCTGTAGGACCATTTTTTAAGCTTTTTGAGCGGTTTTTCGTGGTTTTTCCTTCATTCCTAACCCATTCGCTATTGTTTCTGGAATAAAACCATTTTTTGAAAACCGGCCGGGTTCTGGTGAACAAACATTACAAAACTAGCCGGGGCTCCACGGGTTAAGGCCGGTATGAATGTTCCTCTGATTGCTTCTTCCAGCGGTTGGAGCATCTGTCTAATGCCAGGCACTGTTCTCATAAGAAAGGTCCATCTGTGCTTAACACCATATGTGAAGGCAGTATATGCAGCATGTGGTTCAGATTTTGCAATGTCTGCCAGGGTTTTCACTTCTTTTACCCACTCCGCTACCTTTTTTCGCACATAGTCTCTCTTGCATTCTTCTGTGCCTATTACTGCTCCCAAATGGCGTTGACCCTCCTTTGTAATCTTCACTCCTGTCCCATCAAAAGTCCACACCGCTTCTTCATACTTGTTTTCTTTCACTATTAGTACAGATTTACTAGCATTCGGATGGTACCTAATGACTTCGCCTACCGATTGTACTCTCCGCCACCATTCTTTGAGATCCCCTATTTTTCCTGCACCTGTGAGGTCATCTGCATACGCCACTTGTTTCACTCGGGTTACCTCATGTTTGATTTTCTGCTGCAGAATTGATAGTGCCAGTGCGTACATTGCCATTGCCACTGGATCTCCTTGCGTTGTTCCTTCATTTGATTTGAGAATTTTCATTTCTTCCTTCTTTGTGCTTCCAACTATATACAGGTTAGCTGGCTCCTTATAAGTATTTTCTATGTACTTTGCGATGCTCGGGCATTTGATCTTGATGTTGTGAATAGCTGCCTCCCTATTAATGGTGTTAAAGGCATTTGTTGCATCCACTAGCAGTACCGCTTCACAATCTTCCTCATGATACACCTTCCCCATTGCATGTATTGCTGCTTCTCCTCCGGCTTGCTGTCCTGCACATACTTGTAAGTTGCCCACTGCTCTTTGTACATCTTTTCCAAATATGGACATGATTGCTTTTCCTATAATCCTTCTAAGAACTTCCCCAACGCCTACTGGTCTAACTCCTGGATTCTTATTTAAAGGTATCAGGCGACATGCTGTCAGAGCTTCTATGTTCACGCATGGTGATGATGCAAGTTTCTTTGCCAGCATTGCTATTGCTTCACAAAGGTCACCCGCGGCTGAACCAAACTTGTTTTGACTTAGGAAGATCCTCCAAGTCTTAGCATCTACTCCTGATGGACCTGCTCCTCCCTGTGTTTTCAGCGCCTTTCTCCATATGAGGTCTCCAGTTATATTCTCATATATCACCGGGTCTGGAGGAACATAATTATTCCCCGTCTAGCTTGGCCTCATCACTTGTTGGTTTTGCTTCTGGGTGTTTCTCCTTCAGCTGGTCCAAGATGCGTCGATTCACTTCGTGCACCCAACTTGAGGCTTCCCCAGTGACCATTCTGACTGCCTGTGCACTTTACCAATCCTCATGCTATATCCCACTGATCGTGCCATATCATCTGGCTTCCTCTTTCTTCGTTGTTTTGTTTTCAGTCTTTGCTGGATTGCTCGTACTTGGCTAAGAATTTTGTCTAACTCCCCATTTTTCCACCACTCCATTCTCTGTTTCAGCGCTTTAATGTTCTCATTCAGTTTTCCCTTTGGTCTTTTTCTTTGAAGGAACAACTGAGGAATGAAAGAAGCTATCTTGATTGCCACGTGCGCCAAAGGGGCATCCTGAACATACTTTAGGATCATACGTCTGAGTTCCCCCAGCATGTCTTTCGCGGCTTCACAAATCGGTAGTTCAAACTTATTATGTTGCCATTGTATCACTTCTGTATAGATTTCATTCACTAATGTTGTGAGTCCGTCACCAGAATGTCCCATCCATTCTCCACCATTCATGTTTACGTTACGAGATCGTTCGTTTTGTTCACGATTTTCGATTATTTCTCTCTCATTATCTTCGTTTAGGCCTACACTATTTTCATTATTTTGTTCCACACACACACACACACACAAACAACACACAACACACACACACACACACACACACACAACACACACACACAACACACAACACACAACATCCACACACACACACAACACACACACACACACACTATTATTTCGTGTCTATTCATTACTATTTTGTGCATGGTAAACTATTCCTTATATCTATATCTACCATCAATCACTTATCTATAGCTATACATTAATAATATATCTATATCTACTATCAATCATCTATCTATATCTACTAACAATCACTTATCTATAGCTATCCATTAATAATCTATCTATATCAACCAGCCATCATCTATCTATATCTACCATTAATCAATTATCTATAGCTATCCATCAATCATCTATCTATATCAACCAGCCATCATCTATCTATATCTACCATTAATCAATTATCTATAGCTATCCATCAATAATCTATCTATATCTACCATCAATCATCTATCTATATCTACCATCAATCATCTATCTATATCTACCATTAATCAATTATCTATAGCTATCCATCAATAATCTATCTATATCTACTATCAATCATCTATCTATATCTACCATCAATCATCTATCTATATCTACCATCAATCATCTATCTATATCTACCATCAATCATCTATCTATATCTACCATCCATCAACTATCTATATCTATCATCCATCAACTATTTACATATACCATCAATAATCTATATATATCTACCATCCATCATCTATCTATATCTACCATCAATCAACTATCTATATCTACCATCCATCATCTATCTATATCAACCATCCATCATCTATCTATATCTACCATACATCATCTATCTATATCTACCATCAATAATCTATCTATATCTACCATCCATCAACTATCTATATCTATCATCCATAAACTATTTATATATACCATCAATAATCTATCTATATCTACCATCCATCATCTATCTATATCTACCATCCATCATCTATCTATATCTACCATCCATCAACTATATATATCTACCATCCATCATCTATCTATATCTACCATCCATCATCTATCTATATCTACCATCCATCATCTATCTATATCTACCATCCATCAACTATCTACCCATCAACTATCTACCCATCAACTATCTATATCTACCATCCATCATCTATCTATATCTACCATCCATCAACTATCTATATCTACCATCCATCAACTATCTATATCCACCATCCATCATCTATCTATATCTACCATCCATCATCTATCTATATCTACCATCCATCAACTATATATATCTACCATCCATCATCTATCTATATCTACCATCCATCATCTATCTATATCTACCATCCATCATCTATCTATATCTACCATTCATCAACTATCTATATCTACCATCCATCAACTATCTATATCTACCTTCAATCATCTATCTATATCAACCAGCCATCATCTATCTATATCTACCCTTAATCAATTATCTATAGCTATCCATCAATAATCTATCTATATCTACTATCAATCATCTATCTATATCTACCATCAATCATCTATCTATATCTACCAACTATCTATATCTATCATCCATCAACTATTTATATATACCATCAATGATCTATATAATCTACCATCCATCATCTATATATATCTACCATCCATAAACTATATATATCTACCTTCAATCATCTATCTATATCTACCATCCATCAACTATATATATCTACCATCCATCAACTATATATATCTACCTTCAATCATCTATCTATATCTACCATCCATCAACTATATATATCTACCATCCATCAACTATATATATCTACCATCCATCAACTATCTATATCTACCATCCATCATCTATCTATATCTACCATCCATCATCTATTTGTATATACCATCAATAATCCATATATATCTACCATCCATCAACTATATATATCTACCATCCATCATCTATCTATATCTACCATCCATCAACTATATATATCTACCATCCATCAACTATATATATCTACCATCCATCATCTATCTATATCTACCATCCATCAACTATATATATCTACCATCCATCATCTATCTATATCTACCATCCATCAACTATATATATCTACCATCCATCAACTATATATATCTACCTTCAATCATCTATCTATATCTATCATCCATCAACTATTTGTATATACCATCAATAATCCATATATATCTACCATCCATCAACTTTATATATCTACCTTCAATCATCTATCTATATCTATCATCAATCACTTATCAATAGCTATTCATCAATAATCTATCTATATCTACCATCAAGTATCTATCTATATCTACTATCAATCATCTATCTATATCTAACAATAATGTATCTTTACTGTATATATGTACCATTAATCATCTATCTATAACTACCCATCTATCTATAACTACTACCAATACACATTCACCCATCTATCTCTATCTACCAATCTATCTATATCTACCATCAATTAGCTATCAATATCTACCCATCCATCTCCGCCTCACACGGTTCCCCCAACTTATTATAAACTTGGTAAAGAATTAATGACACAAAAGTTGGAAATGAGGCGACCTATTTTTATCCGCTCTCACATGTCACACCCCTCCTTTATATATATATATATTGTTACGTCCTGGGATATATAAACACTGGGCTCTTTCTATTGGACTAGGTATGCGGCAACAAGCAACAACGGAAAACGCTAGATCCAACCCTTATCTATAAACCCAGGCAACAAACCACCCTAAACCGTCAAGAGTCCTGCCTGGACAACAAGGTATCCTATGACTCGGTTACAAGGTGCACGCACTATAGACTGCTGATAGTCAAGCAGGCTATATAAAAGATCACACAATTAAGTTGACTTAAAACTTCAAGGAAAAGATAGATAACGGAATTAAATTGCAGAAACAATTTAATAACAAACTAGAAGAAAGTACATTTAACGTTACGTTAATTAATACAACTAATCACCCCTGCGTGAAAGAAGGTGAAAGCAAACAGTCCTCAAAACATCGTACAGGTAGACAAGATGCAGGTTTCTAAACTGCATGCGGCTACTGTAGGATCTGATGCTTAGCAAAGAAAGTAAGTTACGGATTTAGAGAACTCTTAACTCATAAGCAGGAATAAATACTAGTGATAGGCCATACAGTGTATAATGGCATAGGTATAATTAAATAAAGACAGCAACTCGCAACATAACCACATACAGGTGTGCTTCTCACTCTTAGTCAGGGAAGCCTGCTCGGACAGAGTCTCTAAGCCACACCCTGACTCACAATGCTCACAAAAACGGTAAACTGTGGCACAATAACAAGCATACAGAGATAATAAACCCCTAGCTGTTAATCTGCCAGGTGGCAGAGGTCTAGCCGGAAGGATATAGGCTTCGGATACCCGGGCTGAGCCACCTGCTCTAGCCTAGGGACGTTCCCAAGTCTGTGCGCCAAATTAATCTAATTGAAAGGGTGCTCTCTTGAGAGACTCAGATCGCAAGTATCTGACTCTCTCCTGGCGACCCTAAAACAAAAGCAAGACGTGCTAGCGCAGTGCTGAGTGGACTAGGCAAGGGCCCTCACACAACACAACACTAGACACACAGGGACACAGACAAGAAAATGCCCCCAGACTCCCACGGGTATCCTAGTAAAGTCGTGCGGGTCCACAGGACTCGCACCAGCAGACTTTACTTAAAGGATCGCAAAAAGCCTCCCCTCCGGTCTAGCCCCTGCTAACCTGACATAAGAACACACTAGCAAGCATGAAACCACCAAATATTAGACAACAAAAAAGCTTCCTAGGTCTCATTAACAATTACGTCTCTGCATAAGGCCCAAAATCCTATCTAGTTATCTGAGAGCTCGTCGTTAATACAATAATAGATATAAGGTCTATCAAGGGGATGGGATAATTAAATAGATTGGTGAAGTAGTGGAAGGAAGGTATACAAAGTAAGAGAGAAAGTTTCTAAGTGGGGTTGAGAGGGATAGATATCAAGGGGGTCCGAAGGGTACGACAGTGAGGTGAGCTCTGAGTCTTGAATCTGTCTGGACCCCGCACTAGGCATGCAGAATACATCCCAGGCTTGGCAACACTCAACACAGATGCCGGGTCAAAATCGTCTACCCCGTGCGTGAGTCAAAACTAAGCCTAACGTTGCCATCAAATGCACGTGGCACATCAGGCTTGTCCCAAGCTAGACTCTCCGCGCGAAGCAACGTCCCCCAGCCGCTCGTCTCCTCCCACTCTCACTAGACTTACATCTTATATATTATAATGAAACAATCAACTATCGAGAATAAAATATACTAAGATGAGTTGGTTAAGAATAAGGGCAGCTACAAGCTGTGAAACAACATAAGAATATCCCAGACATTAGTTACATTGTCGTAGGATATATACTAAGCCTATTTTCCTCCACACTCAACCCTCAATCCTGTGGCAGTCTAACCAACATCATCCACCCTTGATAGACAATCCGCTATCACGTTATCAGAACCGGCAATATGGCGTATGTCCAGATTATACTCCTGAAGCATGATTGACCACCTGGTCAGCCTCATATTCCGGTTATGAAACTGATTCAAGAATTTCAGAGGGTGATGATCGGTATAAACCACTACGACTGGTCCGAAAGCAGGAACATATACATCGAAGTGCCTGAGCGCCAGCACTATCGCCAGGAGTTCTTTTTCAATTACAGAGTAATTCCTTTATGCACTATTGAATTTTTTACTGTAAAAACTCACTGGATGTTCGATACCTTCATCATCTGTCTGTAACAAGACAGCCCCAGCCCCTACGCCACTGGCATCAGTCGCCAGCTGAAAAGGTCTGCTGAAGTCCGGGGCCCTGAGTATGGGGTGGGTACATAACAGGTGTTTTACCAAGGAAAACGCCTCTGCACACTCAGGAGACCACCGGAACTTCTTGTCCTTAGATAATAAGTCAGTTAAAGGTGCAAGTACAGTCGAATAGCCTTTGATGAAGCGACGATAATAGCCTATCATACCTAGAAACCGCATGATTTGTTTCTTAGTCGTAGGCTGGGGAAACTGATCGATGGCTTTGATCTTTGTCTGTGGAGGGCACACCTGACCCATCCCCACCTCGAACCCCAGGTACAAAACTGTGGCTTTGACAAAATCGCACTTACCCAGGTTTACCACCAAACCTGCTACATTCAGTTTATTAAAAAGCTGTCCGATGTGAGCACAGTGACTGTTAAAATCATCGTCGTATATTATGACATCATCTAGGTACACCGTACAGTTGGGAATGTCGGCTACAATGTCGTTCATTAATTTCTGAAACGTTGCAGGGGCATTTTTCAGCCCGTTAACATGGCAACGATATGTGGCACCGTCCACCACAAACCCACACACCTCTCGCGCTCGCTCAGACAAGGGCACTTGCCAATAACCCTTAACAAGGTCTATCTTAGTGAGGAACTTGGCTTTTCCTATCTTATCCACACTGTCGTCCACGCAAGGGAGAGGGTAGGCATTTGTGGGGGTTAAACCATTCAACCTGCGGAAATCTATACAAAACCGCACCTTGCCATCTGGTTTGGGCTGCAGTGTGACAGGGGAAGTCCACCTTACTGCACCCTCAGAAATCAGCCCACGTTTCAGCATATAATCCAGCTCTTCCCTAAGTGCTGCTAATTTAATAGGGGGAACACGGTATGGCACTGATTTAAAGGGCGGGTGGTCCCCAACATCGACATCGTGCACCGCTTGAGTAGTGAGGCCAGGATGCTCCGCGAAAACAGCTGGGTTTGAATCAAACAAGTGCTGCACAGCTACACGTTGTTGCTCAGGCAGGTGCAATATCAACTTGTGAGCCACTTGTCTAGAATTCCCCGCCCACTGATCCGCGGAGACATGACAATCCCAATTATCCTCCCCCGCAGCTTGACTGTCCCTTCCTCCTTCTCCACCACGATCGCTGCAGATCAACACCGGGACAGTGAGAGGCTCGGAGGGGCGCCTCACATACTCTTTCATCAGATTTACATGGCAAAGTTGGTTCTTTTTCTTACGATCAGGAGTAGCTACTAAATAGTCGAGATCAGAAACCTTCCTTACAACCTGATACGGACCAGAATACTTGGCAGACAAGGGGTGTCCCACCAGAGGCAGTAGTATCAGTACCTCCTGATCTACTTCAAACTCCCTCAGCTTCACCTTCTGGTCGTATCTGTCCTTCATCTGAGCTTGTGAACTCTTAAGGTTCCGACCTGCTACCTCCAAGCTGTTTAGCATTCTCTCACGGCTTTCAACTACATACTTTAGAAGCGAGCATGGCTTTGTGACTCCCTCCCAGATCTCCTTGACTATGTGGAAGGGCCCCCTGACCCTGTGTCCAAAAACCAACTCGTTCGGGCTAAATCCCAAGCTCTCCCCAGGTACTTCTCTCGCAGCAAATAAAACGTATGGGAGACCTAGATTCCAGTCCTTCCCATTTTCCATGCAATAACACCACAACATACTCTTGAGAGTCGAGTGCCACCTTTCCAAAACTCCTTGACTCTCGGGATGGTAGGCAGATGACACCACAGACACTATCCCATGTTGCTGCATGGTCTGCTTAAACAGAGCAGAAGTAAAATTGGATCCCTGATCAGACTGGATCTCCTGAGGGGAGCCATAACGAGAGATATAGACAAGCAGGTTTTTGACAACAGTCTTAGCCATCCCGTTACGCATGGGGTAAGCATCTAGATACCGTGTTCCTACATCCATTACAGTTAGTAAAATTTTATTGCCGGCACTAGTGGGGGGCAATGGGCCAACCATATCGATAACTACTTTGCTGAAGGGCGGCCCAATGACAGGGATGGGTTGTAACGGGGCTCCCGGGATGACCTGATTGGGTTTCCCAACAACTTGACAAGTGTGACACTGTGACACCCATGACACGACACTCACCTTTAACCCAGGCCACCAGAAAAGCTTGCTCAGAGCTGCCTCCGTCTTATGTGCCCTCAGGTGCCCTGCCAAAGGCACATCATGAGCTAATCTCAATAAGCTCTCACGGCACACCCTCGGTACTACTAACTGGTCCACTAATCCTGACCCGCCATCCCACTTTTTCTTGGGATCCTGATGTCTCCGATACAAGATCCCCTCGGACAAGAAAAAATCACCAGGCTGCGCATCCCCATCGCTCTCCAGTTCGATAGCACCATTACCACACGCCCTGACTTCAGGATCTTCCAGCTGCAAGGAACATATATCAGCAGGTGCGAGATTATCCAAGTTCATCTTAAATAATTTATTTCCACCTCCAATGTCCCGCTGAGCCATCCTTTCCTCACGCTGCGCATAACGATGCTGTCGCAGAGTCTCTTCCTGCCCTGCACCTGCACTAGTGGTGACAGGCCCCGGGGCCTCTCCAGACTCTAACATAGGTGCCAATAATGAGTCACCAAGAAACACTGCCGGCTCAAAACTCTCCAATTGACCAACACTTCCCGTTTTCTTGTGACCTTTCCTCCGCGGTTTGATAGACTGAGGTGGTGGCTGCAAGGCTCCGGATGTCTGAGAACGCGTCACAACACACGCCATGGTTTGTACGCTATACTTCTCAACCCATTCCTGTTCCTCCCTACTAACGTCGGCCGCCTTCTCGGCAACGACCAAGGGTGAAACCTTAGAAGCAGGCACCGCAAAGTCGTTGCCGAGGAGGAGGTCGACGCCCCCAACAGGCAAGTTCTCTACAATTCCGACATCCAGCTCCTTCGCCACACCATCCACCTCCAGCTCCATCCGCACCAGCGGGTAGGACTTCGTAGCATTGATCCCCTGAACTACCACCACCCGAGCAGCGTTAATCGGTCTACCAGTAAAGTTCCTTAACAAGGTCTGAGAAGCCCCAGTATCACGCAATAGCTTAACTCCTCGCCTTTCGCCAGCCCACCTCACAAAACCATGCCTTCTATGACCTCCAAAGACGTCGCGGACAGGGTTCGAGCCTTCCGGACTCTTGAACACAGGCTGTGTCCCAACCTCTGACGAACTAGCCTTGGCAAACTCAGAAGATATAGGCGACACCCCTATGCTGCGGGCCAATGACACAACCTTGTTTGGTGGCTTGTTCGGACAAGCATTTGCAAAGTGACAATACTTGCACAATACTTGTACTCACTATTTAGACATCCTATCTGTAGATCCCTTTCAACTAACAAACTTCCCTTCCCCTCAGCAAGCAACTCTATGCCTGTGCAGTAATCTGGAGATCTGAAATACTCCGAGCAAACTTCAAATATAAATATCAAGAAGAAGAAGACCCTCCTTGTGACATGCAAAGCACTCTTTACTCTTTGGTTTCCCTTGGGAGTGGGAGGTACCATTAGACTTCTTATACGGGATGGTATTTGGTTTATGTTCAGTTTTATTGTCAGTGCTAGATGGTTTTGTGTATTTATGTGTATCAAAATTCTTGGGAGGGGGAGGGGTACGATCCTTTGCACCCGACTCACTCCTAGCTGCTGCTCCGCACCCTCGAATTAATGACAGTCGGCGGTCAGCCATTTCTGCTGCCTCCTGGACAGTTCTAGGATTTTTTTCCTTTATATTTAATGTTAAGTCCCCGCCTGTGCACTTAAAGAACTGCTCCAAGAGAACCAGCTCACTCAACTCCTCAAAAGTAGCTGCCCTCTCAGAACGCAGCCAATGTCGTAGTGCATCAGACAAGTCCCGGGCGTGTTCTAGGAAGGTACTATCCTTGCCCTTAGTAACACCCCGAAACTTCAAGCGGTAAGTTTCTGGTTGTAACTCATAGGCCCGTAGCACAGCCTTCTTTAGCTCATCATAAACTACACAGGACTCTAAAGGTAGTGCATCATACGCTTTTAGCCCCTTTCCTAGGAGTCTTGATGAAACTAATGCTGCCCACTTTTCCTGAGGCCACTGGTGTTCCTGACACTTCTTCTCAAATCGCATAAAAAACTCAGTCACACATGATTCATCGAACACAGGAACTAGTTTAAGCAGGTGCGACAATGATTGGTCCCGATGTCTGTTACCTCCCCCAATATTTCGCCCTGTTACCTCCACTCGAGATCTCTCCAGCTCCCTGTCAGCCCGATACCTAGTAGACTCTGCCTGCAGTTCAGCCTCTCGTATAGCTGTTCTCTCTGCGGCCTCAGCCTGAGCTCTAGCAACCTCAGCCTGCACACTAGCCTGTCTCTCGGCAGCCTCAACCTGAGCTCTAGCCTGTCTTTCGGTAGCCTCAACCTTGGCCATCTCAAGCCGAAACAACAAATCTGGAGTCAACCCTTGAAGAGGGAAAGGTGCATTTAATGGAGAGGGTCCCTGTGATTGAATTCCACGCTGCCATTGGCCATCAACTTGGGGGTATGTACTAAATTCAGGCACCCTGACGTTTGATACGGGGGTAGAGTGGAGGGGGGCTGGGGACCGGGGCCCCCAGTCGCCTCTCCACCCAGGTCTCTCCCTTCTAAACCCAATATCAAAGTCCTCAGCTGATCTTTCCTCATGCCACTTAAACCCTGGTGACCCTGAAGACCTGCCACACACTTTAAGCCATACTTATTCAGCTTCAACACCCTGGCAGCGGTAAGGGGCACCTCTAAAAATCTTCTAGCACCCTCCTCGCTATCGACTAGCCACTCCACAGGTCTTTATCCCTCCGAGCCCGTATCGTGACCTGACCCATCACTGTGTTCCGATGTATTAGACATGTTTGTGTACTGCAGTAATTATCACGGTTATAGAATGTGCCTTATCTCCTCTGCAAGTATGTATATACTAATGTTATTTAAAGTCTTTAATGTGTTATATTGGTTGCTCCAAAAAAAAATCTATGTCCACTGTATTCCTCTAATCATAAGGAATCTCAAAACAAATGACCACTATATTCCTCTGTTCAGTAAATCCTATGCAAGGTCGCCATTTGTTACATCCTGGGATATATAAACACTGGGCTCTTTCTATTGGACTAGGTATGCGGCAACAAGCAACAACGGAAAACGCTAGATCCAACCCTTATCTATAAACCCAGGCAACAAACCACCCTAAACCGTCAAGAGTCCTGCCTGGACAACAAGGTATCCTATGACTCGGTTACAGGGTGCACGCACTATAGACTGCTGATAGTCAAGCAGGCTATATAAAAGATCACACAATTAAGTTGACTTAAAGCTTCAAGGAAAAGATAGATAACGGAATTAAATTGCAGAAACAATTTAATAACAAACTAGAAGAAAGTACATTTAACGTTACGTTAATTAATACAACTAATCACCCCTGCGTGAAAGAAGGTGAAAGCAAACAGTCCTCAAAACATCGTACAGGTAGACAAGATGCAGGTTTCTAAACTGCATGCAGCTACTGTAGGATCTGATGCTTAGCAAAGAAAGTACGTTACGGATTTAGAGAACTCTTAACTCATAAGCAGGAATAAATACTAGTGATAGGCCATACAGTGTATAATGGCATAGGTATAATTAAATAAAGGCAGCAACTCGCAACATAACCACATACAGGTGTGCTTCTCACTCTTAGTCAGGCAAGCCTGCTCGGACAGAGTCTCTAAGCCACACCCTGACTCACAATGCTCACAAAAACGGTAAACTGTGGCACAATAACAAGCATACAGAGATAATAAACCCCTATCTGTTAATCTGCCAGGTGGCAGAGGTCTAGCCGGAAGGATATAGGCTTCGGATACCCGGGCTGAGCCACCTGCTCTAGCCTAGGGACGTTCCCAAGTCTGTGCGCCAAATTAATCTAATTGAAAGGGTGCTCTCTTGAGAGACTCAGATTGCAAGTATCTGACTCTCTCCTGGCGACCCTAAAACAAAAGCAAGACGTGCTAGCGCAGTGCTGAGTGGACTAGGCAAGGGCCCTCACACAACACAACACTAGACACACAGGGACACAGACAAGAAAATGCCCCCAGACTCCCACGGGTATCCTAGTAAAGTCGTGCGGGTCCACATGACTCGCACCAGCAGACTTTACTTAAAGGATCGCAAAAAGCCTCCCCTCCGGTCTAGCCCCTGCTAACCTGACATAAGAACACACTAGCAAGCATGAAACCACCAAATATGAGACAACAAAAAAGCTTCCTAGGTCTAATTAACAATTACGTCTCTTCATAAGGCCCTAAATCCTATCTAGTTATCTGAGAGCTCGTCGTTAATACAATAATAGATATAAGGTCTGTCAAGGGGATGGGATAATTAAATAGATTGGTGAAGTAGTGGAAGGAAGGTATACAAAGTAAGAGAGAAAGTTTCTAAGTGGGGTTGAGAGGGATAGATATCAAGGGGGTCCGAAGGGTACGACAGTGAGGTGAGCTCTGAGTCTTGAATCTGTCTGGACCCCGCACTGGGCATGCAGAATACATCCCAGGCTTGGCAACACTCAACACAGTTGCCGGGTCAAAATCGTCTACCCCGTGCGTGAGTCAAAACTAAGCCTAACGTTGCCATTAAATGCACGTGGCACATTTGCTCGTCCCAAGCTAGACTCTCCGCGCGAAGCAACGTCCCCCCAGCCGGTCTCTCTCTCCCGCTCGTCTCCTCCCACTCTCACTAGACTTACATCTTATATATTATAATGAAACAATCGACTATTGAGAATAAAATATACTAAGATGCGTTGGTTAAGAATAAGGGCAGCTACAAGCTGTGAAACAACATAAGAATATCCCAGACATTAGTTACATTGTCGTAGGATATATACTAAGGAAAAGCTGGCCGGCCGGCTGTCGCCAGCCGGTTTCTAAACGGCTGGGCAGCCGACGCGCGCGCATGCCCGCACGTGGCTACTATGCAGAAGCGTCACAATATATATATATATATATTATACAGTATATATAGTAGTGGCAATAGATTCTCCTCGGGGGAAGCGGAGTCTTATAAGGGCAAGCAACACCAAGGTAAACACGAACATCTTTATTCTGGTACCGGTAACGTTTCGACATTAACAAAATATATGTCATCAGACCTAAAGCAATAAGAAATAAAAAATTTAATAAATTATGTTGACATTTAAAGCAAATATATTTTTAATAATAATTTAGAAAAACATAAACAAAATTAAAAATTGCCAAAAAAAAAAGATAGAAGCAAACACAAACATCAACAACAGCTAAACCATAAGTGAACTACGTGCAGATATTGTAGGCTAAAATATACACAATACCTTAGAAACATAATAGGTTGGAGGAGAATTCGTGGGTGCCCAAGGTGGGCTTAAGATGATGAGTGAGGAGGGACTCTGCTATTAAACGGGTGGTGTCACCAGAACAACTGAAAATTACTGAAAAATCTTTTTTGTTAATGGAATGGCCTAAAGGTTCACAATGGTCTCGAATGGCTGAAAAGCATGGTTTAGAAATGGGAAGCCCAGTTCTATAAGATCGACCCAGGTGCTCCACAATCCTCGTGTTTAAGTGCCGTTTTGATTGGCCTATATAAGTTGCATTACAGCAGCTACATTTATATTGATAAACAATAGAGGATTGCAGAACATCCGGGATAAGATCTTTGAATTTGCAATGATGTGACAAAGTATTGGTAGGTTTGAGTATTATTCTGAGGGACACTTGGGGATAGAAGCAACGAATCAATTTTGTGACTTTATGGCATATCGTGTAACTTGATGGTCCTAAAAATGGCATAGTGAAAAATATTACTGCCTTTTTAGCAGTCGGTACGGGGCTCGGGACTTGGAAAAGTTTATTTAGTTGTTTACCGAAATAATGTTCAATGAATGAAATAGGGAAACCATTTGAATGTAAAATGTGTTTGAGATATTCGAGTTCATTGTGAAAAGACAAATATGAGGAACAAATGTGGTAAGCACGGGTGACTAAAGTTAAGATTAAACTTCGTTTGTACTGTATCGGGATAGATGAATTAACTTTTGTCGTTAAACCTGTGAAGGTTGGTTTCCTGTATATTGAAGTATTAAATGAGTCAGGTGTTCTGCTAATATTTATATCTAGGAAGGGGAGTTTACCATTTGTTTCAGTGTCGGAAGTGAACTTAATGTTTTCATGTTGTGAATTTAGATAAGCTAAAACTTTTGGAACGTGATCGGGAGACTGGAATAAAACGAATGTGTCATCTATGTGTCCCTCAGAATAATATTCAAACCTACCAATACTTTGTCACATCATTGCAAATTCAAAGATCTTATCCCGGATGTTACTTTATCTGGGGAATTGTCGTGTTTTGTTCGAGTAATTCGGCTGATAATCGGTATATTGTCTCCCTATATTCATATGATTCGGGTTATTATCGTTATTATCGGCTTATGTTCGGCTTATATTCGACTCATGTTCGGGTAGTTCGTGTTAACTTCGTCAATGGAAATTACAGCAGAACATCGGCCGAAATAAGAAGAACGTAACACGAATGTAAGCTGACCGTAACCCGACCGAGAGCCGACCTTTTTTAAACGGTTTTTACACCCGAATATCGGCTAGAAGTTAACGCATGCACTAACTTCTGGCCGAATCAGAAGATATTCGTCTGCACCCATGAACATCCCCAGAACTTCCCCAGAATCAACAAGATCATTGGCCGAATTGACCCGAATCAACCCAAACTTTCTGAAATTTGTTCGGGAGTAGGTCGCGAGACGTTGACGTTTGACTTCTGTATGACGCGCCCTTTACTGTTTATCATCAGTGTAATAAATAAATAAATGAGGCCACATATGCCACATGGCATCAAATCTTCTGTAAATGTAAATGTAAATATGTTGTAATTGTGCATTATGTACTTGCTACAATAATGTTTTTGAATTAGATTGAATATGAGTGAATATATATATTCAATATTTTTGCTCGACTGTTTATTCTAATTATATGTATACAGTATATATATACAGTATATATAATATATATATATATATATATATATATATATATATATATATATATATATATATATATATATATAAATATATTATATACAGTATATATATATTATATACACCTTGGAATATTATTAGTCAGGTTTAAAACGTTTGACACAGTTACTCTTATATCAGGGTCTTTAAAAAATAATTTTTGATTCTGGGCGAATGGCTTTTCGAAAATGGAATCTACGACCATGTATGGAAGGTGTTGGGCGAGAGAAATCGAGTAGCACCAGGTAGAATCAACTTGAACTAATAGTTTGGGCTACAAAAGACTTTTAAAATTGAAAAAGTGCTAATTTCGGGCGTTTCTGGAGTTCAAATAAAAATAAAAATCCTAAAGTAATGGTCCGATTTGAATTTTGATTCTGCCATTGGATTCAGCGGGTGAAAGTGTACTTGTGGTAGAAAATTGAGCAAAATCCATACATAAATAACCCGTCTATAACGACGAGACGAATCTATATATACCCTTGAAAACGCAATATTGAACATAAATAATTCAAAATAAAAAATAGGTCTATTGGGCTTAAAAATGGTCTAAATAATACAAAAAATATACCGTTGGAATCGCAACGACGAGAGGAATCCATAATATATACCCTTGAAAACACAAAATTCGAACATGACCTGCTAAGATACTCGGCTTCGCCTGGACTAAACCCAGGTGCTTTCAAAAAATAATATTTGATTCTGGGCGAACGGCTTTTCGAAAATGGAATCTACGACCATGTATGGAAGGTGTTGGGCGAGATAAATCGAATGGCCCAGGTTAGAATGAATTTGGACTTTTAGTTTCGGCTACAAAAGACTTTTAAAGAAGCTAATGAGTTGAATAATATTCATTACGTGGTTAGCCTTTCATTTTGACCTCCAATATTAAGATCTGTTCATCTATTTATAGTAAATATAATTTGTGAGATCATGGTCCAGTATGATCATTCATCGAAATCAAAATGTAACCCCTACTGTACCGGCGACGTTTTTATTTTAGCTATACTTAGATGATGTTATGAAGCTTAGGAAAGATATAGGGTAGATAACACGATTAATTGAGACAGTCTGTGTAGCCTTATAATTGGTAGACGTTCTTCCTCACCTCAATAAAATCTTCTAAAAGTTGACAGAATATAATGAAAAGGACATCACCGGTACTGTAAGGGTTAAGGGGAGGCAGACCGTTTTTCTGGATCTCCTTCTCCCTCATGTTTAGCCCCATTTTGTTTAGATTATAAGATGTTCGCCCCATTAGTTCATCGATGTTAACACCTTTCGCCTCATTCCGTTGTTAATTTTAAGACCTTTCGTACCATTTAGGTGTCGATTATTTCCTGGCGAGCGACAGCGAGCCTGAAACTTTAATAGGAACCGGCCTTTGGCCGGGGAATTTTTCTACCGAAAAATATACGAATTTATCTTGAAGGGGGTGTTTTTCTAAGTTTGATGGAGGTCTAGCGAGAAAACTAAGGAATATATGAATTAATAGACCAAAAAACAAACAAATAACGGTCTCCCTCCCCTTAAGTCCCCCATTCTATCAACTCGCCCAAGCCTACCGAAGACTGCTAATCAACCACCTTTACTGTGACCACCTGAACTCACCAATATCAACCAGCTCACCTGAACACCGGAGCAGTTAGTTTTATTATATTTATTCCACCAACCAACTTCACTTCTAAGCTCAATTAATGAAATCAACAAATACATGTGGCACTCCAAGGACTCGAACCAAGGATACTCACATCGAAATTCCGCGCACTTATGCATTACGCTATCAAGACAGTTATCATCTTCCGAATATCGTCTTCCCCAAACTGCTCATCAAACGTGGAAAAGAAGTCCAAGGGAATATTCACTGTTATTTCCAACTTCTGTATCATAATATTTTGATATTCTGTATCAGAGTCTTCAATTGACCACTTGCGAGTTTCAGGCTATAAGGAAGTTGGTGCCGTAAACATCGATATTAAACAGAAATGCAATAATAATATAAGTTTCTGATGGATAGAAAGTATGTTGAATTGGGATTTATGAATTTATAAATGTACTATGACCGTATTTTAGCTGGTAATTCTGCCAAATATCGATGTCTACAACTCCAACTTCCTTATAGAACGAAACTCGCAAGTGATATATTAATTGGCATCAATATCTATGAGTTCCAACGGTAGGAATCTTAGAATTATCAACCGGTTCTTCTAGTTCAGTCGCCTAATCTATAGAAGAAATTATGAACATCTGAATAGGACTTTTTCTAAGCACGCGTAATTGTCTTGAGTGATGTAAACAAAAACTAAAGGTATTTAGCTATTAGGGCAATATCTATTTCGCTATCTATACATCTCTATCTATCTATCTATCTATCTATCTATATCAAATAATAATGTAATAACCCCGTAGCATGACTTACTCTGTGAAGGCAGAAGTTAAAACAGCAAACCATACCTGCAAAAAAAGAACAATAGATTAGTTATCCCTTTTACTGGACATAATCACGTGGCTATTTCTATTGTAAAATTAAGAAAATATATTAAATTATTATAATTGTTTTATATATCTATATCTTCAATCTCCCTAAAAATAATTAATCACACACACACACACGAATGTATGTATGTATGTATGTGTGTGTGTGTATGTATGTATGTATGTATGTATGTATGTATGTATGTATGTATGTATGTATGTATGTATGTATGTGTGTGTGTGTGTGTGTGTGTGTGTGTGTGTGTGTGTGTGTGTGTACTTACTCTAGTTACTTACTCTAGTTGTATTGCGGGAGTGAGCATGCTCGTTATTTCCCGCCTCCTATATGTGTAGGTGTTATATGTATCGTTGGAATGGCTGTAGATGTGTGTGTAGTCTGTATTTTTAGCCAATTGGCGACATCGGAAACGAAGGCTTAGGGTGGATCTGTATGGTACCATTCTCACTATAGACGGTACCGTCTCGCCCGAAGGCTTAGGTAGCCATCAGCTTTGGTGAACCATATGATACCCATCTCGCCTTGTACCATTTTTGCCAACCCCAGATGGGACGTCACAACGTCGTCCACTTATTCCAGGTACCTATTTACAGCTAGGTGAACTGAGGCTAACACATGAAAGGAGACAAGCCCAATTTGTCTCCGCCCGGCCGGGGGATTGAACCCCCGACCCCTCGTGTGTGAGACGAGAGCGCTACCTACTAGGCTACGGGCTGTGTGTGTGTGTGTGTGTGTGTGTGTGTGTGTGTGTGTGTGTGTGTGTGTGTGTGTGTGTGTGTGTTGTTGTTGTTGTTCCCCAGGCTGTCTGGCCGAACAGCCCCAAGGTCTCGAGCAAGGCCAAGGCCATAAACGAGCACCCCCACAAAACCCTCCCTGCCTACCACTAACAAAGCCTGGGTGACCAAAGCCACTCCAAGGCAGGGAGCTGAGGAGGGTGCAGAAACGCTCGGGAAACCAAAGCCCCACCCAAGGCCCTGTGCCACTCAGCAATTATGAAGGGAAAGTTGAGGGGCAAGGGAACAATGTGACGCTTTGGCTCCCAATCTTGGCAGTAGGGAGGTCAATCCACGGAAAAGACGCCGTCACTTGAGATATAGAAGATATATAAGTAAAAGGAACAGTCAGAGTAAGCTATGGGTATGGCAGAGATCGGTCAGCTCTCACTCTAATAGACCAGCCCATCACCACATGACTAGAACCCAATCCTCTTAGCATCAGCTAGGAAAGGCCCTAGAAAGCCGCCTTTGGCAGGGGGGGGGGATAGCTCCCCTGTTTCAACTCCTTTCGTGTGTGTGTGTGTGTGTGTGTGTGTGTGTGTGTGTGTGTGTGTGTATGTGTCAATATACACAACGTTTTCACCTTAGCTGGGAATCGAAAACATGGTCTTAGGAGTAAGAGCCTGGCATCTCATCAACCATGTCCTGACATCATAAAACCTTCGAAACTATTATAATTATTATTACTATACGGAGAGAGAGAGAGAGAGAGAGAGAGAGAGAGAGAGAGAAGAGAGAGAGAGAGAGAGAGAGAGAGAGAGAGAGAGAGAGAGAGAGAGAGAGAGAGAGAGAGAGAGAGAGAGAGAGAGAGAGAGAGAGAGAGAGAGAGAGAGAGAGAGAGAGAGAGAGAGAGAGAGAGAGGGAGGGATGGAGGGAGGGAGACAGACAGACAGACAGACAGACAGACAGACAGACAGACAGACAGACAGACAGACAGATACAGACAGACAGACAGACAGACAGACAGAGAGACAGACAGACAGAGTGTCAAGCTGTCGCGAGGGTACCCAATTACAGAATGTAGGGGGCTGAGAAGGGAACCAAGAGAACGGGACAGCTTGGTAGATAGATACTGTAGATAGATAGATAGGCAGACAGACAGACAGACAAATACATAGCTATTGTAGATAGATATACAGACAGATAAATAGATATATACTGTAGATAAATATACAGACAGACAAATAGATATATAGATACTGTGGATAGATATACAGAGAGACAGACATACAGACAGATACATAGATATATACTGTAGATAAACAGACAGACAGACAGACAGACAAATAGATAGATAGATACTGTGGATAGATATACAGAAAGACAGACATACATACAGATAAATAGATATATACTGTAGATAAACAGACAGACAGACAGACAGACAGACAAATATATATATATAGATACTGTGGATAGATATACAGAAAGACAGACATACAGATAGATAAATAGATATATAATGTAGATAACAGACAGACAGACAGACAGACAGGCAGACAGACAAATAGATAGATAGATACTGTGGATAGATATACAGAAAGACAGACAAACAGATAGGCAGACAAATATATAGATAGATACTGTATTATATACTGTAGATACACATACAGACAGACAGACAGACAGACAGACAGACAGACAGACATACAGATAGGCAGACAAATATATAGATAGATACTGTATTATATACTGTAGATACACATAGAGACAGACAGACAGACAGACAGACAGACAGAGACAAATAGATAGATGATACTGTGGATAGATATACAGACAGACAGCCATACAGATAGGCAGACAAATATATAGATAAATAGTGTATTATATACTGTAGATACACATACAGACAGACAGACAGACAGACAAATAGATAGATAGATAGATATTTTGGATAGATATACAGACAGACAGACATACAGATAGGCAGACAAATATATAGATAGATAGTGTATAATTATATACTGTAGATACACAGACAAATATATAGATAGATACTGTAGATAGATATACAGACAGACAGACAGATATATAGATACTGTAGATAGATATACAGACAGACAGACAGATAGATAGATACTGTAGATAGATATAGAGACAGACAGACAGATAGATAGATACTGTAGATAGATATACATACAGACAGACATACAGACAGACAGATAGACCGACATACAGGCAGATAGATATAGATAGATAAATCGGATATTAAATAAATAGATATATTAATGGATGAATATATAGATTGGATGATAAATACCTTCCTTAAGTGCAGGCTTGCTATCGTTGACCAGGAAAAACAAAATTGACGCCTGTAAATGGCACCAATTAAAGGTCTTAAAATTGACAAAGAAAGGAGCGAAAGGTCTTAAAAGAGCCAAACTAATGGAGCGAGCGTCTTAAAATCTCAAAACTAATGGGAGTAAACATGAGGGGAAAAGGAGAACAAATAATAATGTATGACAGAGAGCGGTGGAAAATAGAGAAGATAAAACGGGAAGGAAATAGGAAGGAAAGAACACAATATAGGAAGAGGGAAGCGGTTGTTATATATCATTCCACTGTAAATAGGAAGGAAAGAACACAATATAGGAAGAGGGAAGCGGTTGTTATATATCATTCCACTGTAAATAGGAAGGAAAGAACACAATATAGGAAGAGGGAAGCGGTTGTTATATATCATTCCACTGTAAATAGGAAGGAAAGAACACAATATAGGAAGAGGGAAGCGGTTGTTATATATCATTCCACTGTAAATAGGAAGGAAAGAACACAATATAGGAAGAGGGAAGCGGTTGTTATATATCATTCCACTGTAAATAGGAAGGAAAGAACACAATATAGGAAGAGGGAAGCGGTTGTTATATATCATTCCACTGTAAATAGGAAGGAAAGAACACAATATAGGAAGAGGGAAGCGGTTGTTATATATCATTCCACTGTAAATAGGAAGGAAAGAACACAATATAGGAAGAGGGAAGCGGTTGTTATATATCATTCCACTGTAAATAGGAAGGAAAGAACACAATATAGGAAGAGGGAAGCGGTTGTTATATATCATTCCACTGTAAATCACTATGCCAGACCCCTATAGTCTATTCACTGTAAGTAGGCGAGAAATCATCACCTCTAACCTATGTAACTCAAAAAGGGCTAGAGGAAATTGGTTGTAAATTTCCACATCGTTTCCTTGACTGACTCTTCCCAAATGGTAGAAATATTATTTTGATTACTCTAGTCGTTTTTGAGTTACAGAGGTTAGAGGTCATGATTGCTCGCCTACTTACAGCGAATAGATTATAGTTGTTTATATGGGGTAAGTTTCATGTGATTGTGTGTAGCTATAGTTCTATCTATCTACTGGTATCTATCTAGTTATCTCTATACAGTATATAATTATACAGTATATATATATATATATATATATATACTGTATATATATATATACGTATCTATATATATATATATATATATATATATATACTGTATATATATATATATACGTATATATATATATATATATTATATATATATATATATATAATATATATATATACTGTATATATATAATATACGATATATATATATTATATATATATATATATATCTATATATATATATATATATATATATATATATATATCTGGCATTATATATATATATTATATATATATATATATATATATATATATATATATATAAATATATATATATAAGAGAGAGAGAGAGAGAGAGAGAGAGAGAGAGAGAGAGAGAGAGAGAGAGAGAGAGAGAGAGAGAGAGAGAGAGAGAGAGAGAGAGAGAGAGAGAGAGAGAGAGAGAGAGAGAGAGAGAGAGAGAGATAATCGATATCTTAAATGCATTAATTACCATTGTACATATTATAATACAACATAATTTTGCATATTATTTTGTCAAGGAAAAGTTATAGTTAAACTTGAAGTATTTTCGCGAACTATTTATTTTGACTGTACCGTACCTCTCACTTAATGAATTGTATGCACATTTTCGTTCTGATTAAAACACACGATTATCTTCAGTTCATGAAGGATTGTGTTGGAATTAATTGGGTAAATATGATCTCACTGGTCTTTTCATTAGCGCAGGTCTTCAATTAAGGGGACACTGACTGCTTTTTTGGCCTATAAATTAATTCATTAATAAGTTCTTAGTTTCCTTGCTAGACATCCCTCAAACTTAGAAAAACGTCTCCTAGTCCCCCCTCAAGATAAATTTGTACATTTTTCGGTAGAAAAATGTGCCGGCCGAAGGCCGATTCCCCTTAAAATTACAGGCTCGCTATCGCTCGCCAGGTAAACATCGACACATAAATGGCCCGATAGGTCTTAAAATGTATAACGAAATGGGACGAAAGATCTTAAAATCGCCAAACAAATGGGCCGAACGTCTAAAAATCTAAACAATAATGGGACTAAAGACGAGGGAGAAAGGCGACCATAAAAACGACCGTCTCCCATTAAGGTCATATATGGGTCTAATGGTGTCGGGATTCCAATGACAGAACGCGTGATGGAACTGTAGGGAATAACTAAGGATAAAACTCTACCCCAACTCAACTATTCAATACGTTAAGGAGAGATGGTTCACTTTTTGGGCGATTATTGCATGTATTCATTATTTTTCTTGTTTCCTCCCTAGACCTCCATCAAATTAAAAAAAAAACAAACATCCATTAGATCCCCCTTCTAGATTAATTTGTACATTTTGCGGTAGAAAAATTTCCCGGCCAAAGGCCGGTTTTTCTAACATTACAGGCTCACTTTCGTTCGCCAGGGAAAAAATCGACACCTACATAGCACGAAAGGTCTAAATATTGACTAAGAAATGGGGCGAAAGGTCTTAAAATTGACTAACTAATGGGGCTAACATCTTAACATCTGAAAACTAATGGGGCTAAACATGAGGGAGAAACTGGTCCAGAAAACCGGCCCATGTCCCCTTAACGACTTGATCCCAAAGTACAGAACACATTAATAGTTCGCCGATAACATGAGTGATATAACTGTAATTTTAAGGGGTAGTGCTTGCTTCTTTTTCTTTATTTAATTTTGTATTAGTTGTATATATTTTTGGTTTATGCATTGTTACGATCCAGGTTCTACAAGACACAGGGCTCTTCTTCATTGGACTAGATAAGGCTAAATGCAACAACGGTAACACTAGTTCCAACCCCTGCCTGAACTACTGGAGAACAAAACACCCATACCGCCCTGAGTCGTGCCTGGACAACGAGCTATCCTATGACTCGGTAAAAGGTGCACACTATAGGCTGATGATCACTGAAGCAGCCTATACTCATACAACATACGATTACTTTATTAAAGTATACAAGGAAAAAGATAGATAGCGTAATTAAATCGCAGCAACGATTTAATAGCAAACTAGAAGAAGGATAATTAACGTTACGTTAAATAATCAGTAAACTGTCACTCCTGTCTGAAAGAAAGTGAAACAAAGAAAGTCCTAAACCATCATGCCGGAATCTTCTGCAAAAGTCAGATGCAACTAAGAAGTACGTATCGGATTCTGAACTGTGTATTATTACTGTGGGAACATATATAGTGTAGGGACATACGGTGTTATCTGGCACAGGTGTAATTATAAAACAGTCGGCAGTCTAAACTCTAACCACAAAAAGATATGCTTTCTCCCACCAGGCAATAGCCTGCTCTGCTTGGGTCTCTCAGCAACAATCATGACTTACTATAAACATAAGGAGCAATAATGCTGCACACATATACACAATGAGATTATAAACCCTAATCGGGGGTCTGCCAGGTGGACGAAGTCTAGCAGGGGAGTCGTAGGCTAAGCTACCTGGGCCGAGCCACCTGCTCAGTAGCCTAGTGTCGTTCTCAAGTCTGTGCGCCTAGTTACATTAAATGACGGGGTGCTCTCTTGAGAGATCCAGGTCTCGTGTACCTGGTTCTCTCCTGGCGACCCTCCTAAGTCAAAAGTTAACGAGCTAGCACAGTGCTGGGTGGACTAGGCCAACGCCCTCACACCAACACAGTGCTAGGCTCTAAGGAACACAGACAAGAAAATGACCTAGGCCTCCGCAGGTATCCGGTACAGTTGCATAGGCTCAACGAAGTCTATGCTCATAGGAAACTGCAACCTGATAGCCTCTCCCCAGTCTAGCATCGACTAACCTGGCAGACACCCAAGAAAATAAGGTTGGGGCAACATGATGAGTATGTCAAACCTCCCCAAGCCAAAATGGATAACCCTCTGATCCAAAATGCCTAACTAAGTACATATAATATCTCTGAGAGCTCGCTGTATAATACAGTGACGGATATATGAAATCAACGTCAAGGGGAAGGGCAGTTAATTAATAGTAGGATATACAGAGAGAAGAAGGTAAGCAGTGGTAGAGAAAGTTCGCAATAGGGGGGTGAGGTGGGCTGATAGATTGCAAAGGGATGTTAGCGTTACAGCACTACGAGGAGCTCTGAGGGAGACACAAGGACAGGAGCCCGCACCACTGTCCCAGGACCGCGGCCGCCAATCACCGACGACTACGTCACCAGGCAGCAGGGCGGCAGAAGGCGCCAGGAGCCACCAGCCAATCAAGGGCGTGGGAAAGCGCGCGAGCGGGAAAACACCTCGAGTGAGGGAGGCAACACATACCTACGCACGCACATATTACCACCACGCTCGCGCTATTCTCTCTCTCCCTCCACAATGCATCTTATATTCTACTAATGATATAAAATACTTCCCGTTGTCACAGACGAAAGTAAAGACCACCACGGGACTGTCTGTAACAACACGAACACTATGAAAGAAAGAACAACATTCTCTGATAACTGTAGCCCATTTCACTGCCTGGGGAGAGGGAAAAGAGGATAGAAAGCCAACCGCCACCCCCTCGCGGTCGCTGGGGAGCTGACATGCGTCACCCCCCCCCCCAAGATATTAGACACTTAACATTAGGCAAGTTCTGATATCTGAAATCGGCACACGTCACCTAACCTCCCCACCCCAGCACAATAATACAGCATATAGGTTTCACAAAAAAAACATACTTATAAAATGAAACAAACTTACATATTTACCCCCTCAACACAATAGCAAAACTTAAAATTGTTACGCTCCGAAAGCGAGTTCTACGAAACTCAACCCACTAATAGCTAGTGCTTCAGCTGTAACAAAACATACTTAAATTTACTATAACAGAAAGAGTTTTTTTATGTTGATTTTAAATTTTATTGTTGTTTTTTGTTCGGCTTTAAATATATGTAGCCTATTTTCCTCCACGCAACCCACACAACCTGTGGCCATCTACCCCTTGTCCTCCACCCTCGAAAGACAGTCAGCTATAACGTTATCACAACCGGCAATATGCCTGATATCAAGATTGTATTCTTGGAGCATAAGTGACCACCGTGGCAGCCGCATGTTCCGGTTGTGGAACTGGTTGAGGAACTTTAGGGGGTGGTGATCTGTGTAAATGACCACGATTGGGCCGAAGGCTGGAACATACACCTCAAAGTGCTTCAAAGCAAGCACAATCGCCAACAACTCTTTCTCGATGGTAGAATAGTTCCTCTGAGCGGAGTTGAACTTTTTAGAGTAAAAGCTGACGGGGTGCTCCAGACCCTCGTCGTCCGTTTGCAAGAGGACTGCACCGGCCCCAACACCACTGGCATCTGTCGCCAGCTGAAAACTCCTTGTAAAGTCCGGCGCCCTGAGAATAGGATGGGTGCATAGTACGTGCTTCACTAACCCAAACGCCTTTTCACACTCAGGCGACCACCGAAACTTCACCGTCTTTGCCAAAAGGTCAGTCAGGGGAGCAAGAACAGTCGAATACCCTTGTATAAAGCGTCTGTAGTAGCCTATCATGCCTAGAAAGCGCATGATCTGACGCTTGGTGGTTGGCCTGGGAAACCGATCGATAGCCAGTATCTTGGTCTGGGGGGGGGGGGGGACATCCGTCCCAAACCTACCACAAAGCCAAGATACTGCACAGTTGCCTGCACAAAGTCGCATTTCCCCAGGTTCACGACCAACCCAGCTTCACACAGCTTCCGAAACAAGATATTAAGATGCTCGCAGTGACTACCAAAATCAGTATCATAGACAATGACATCATTGAGATATACAGTACAATTGGGAATGTCACTAACAATATCATTCATCAGACTTTGGAAGGTAGCAGGTGCGTTTTTCAACCCATAAGGCATGACATTGCACATATATGTCTTGCCGTCCACACAAAAGCCGCATACCTCCTTCGCTCGCGCAGACAGGGGCACCTGCCAATAACCCTTCACCAGGTCGACCTTGGTGAGGTATGTCGCATTCCCGATTTTGTCAACACTGTCATCGACGCGAGGAAGGGGGTAAGGATTGGTGGCGGTCAAGCCATTAAGTCTGCGAAAGTCTATACAGAAACGCACCTTCCCGTCTGGCTTAGGCTGCAGAGTTACCGGGGAGGTCCAACGCACCGGCCCTTCCTTAATCAGCCCTCTCTCTATCATATACCTTAGCTCCTCCCGGAGGGCTGGCAATTTGATAGGAGGCACACGATAAGGCAGTGACTTGAAGGGCGGGTTGTCTCCCACATCAACATCATGCACCGTCTGAGTTGTAAGGCTTGCGTGCTCTGCGAAAACAGAGGGGTATGACTGGAACAGGTGGCGCACGGCTGCACGCTGTTGCTCAGGCAGGTGCTCGATTGCCTGCTCTGCCACCTTAACCCAATTCCCCGCCCACTGTTCCGCAGAAACATGGCAATCCCAGCTATCTTCCCCCAGAGCATGACTATCCCCCCCTCCTTCTCCACCTTGGCCGCTGCAGACCAACACGGGGACAGTGAGAGGCTCTGAAGGGTGCCTCACAAACTCCTTCATCAAGTTCACATGGCATAATTGATGTTTCTTACGCCGGTCAGGGGTTGCAACAAGATAATCTAGGTCCGACAGCTTCTTAGTGACAAAATAAGGACCCGTATACTTTGCTGACAGTGGATGGCCTGGCAGAGGCAGCAACAACATAACCTCCTGCCCCACCCCAAACTCCCGGAGCTTCGTCTTCACATCGTAACGGTCCTTCATTTTCGCCTGAGAGTCTACCAAATTCCTCCCTGCCGACTCCATACAATTTACCATCCTTTCACGACTCTCGAGAACGTACTTCAACACTGAGCATGGTTTCTGCAGACCTTCCCATATCTCTTTCACCATGGACAGTGGACCCCTGACGTTATGGCCAAAAACAAGCTGGTTGGGGCTGAAACCCAAACTCTCACCAGGTACCTCTCTCGCCGTGAACATCACATAAGGCAGCCCCAGATCCCACTCCTTGCCATTCTCCAAGCAGTAACATTTAAGCATACTCTTGAGGGTCGAGTGCCACCTCTCCAGTGCCCCCTGACTCTCGGGGTGATAGGCAGATGAAACGACAGAGCATATGCCATGCTGCTGGAGAGTTTGTTGGAATAGGTTCGAAGTGAAATTTGACCCCTGGTCTGACTGCACTTCTCGCGGGTACCCGTATCTTGAACAGTAAAGCAGCAAGTTCTTGACCACAGTCTTAGCGGAGCCATTACGCATGGGGTATGCATCCGGGTATCTCGTAGCAACATCCATTATAGTCAATAAGAATTTATTCCCAGCACTAGTAGGTGGTAGAGGGCCAACCATGTCCACAACTATCTTACTAAAAGGCGGCCCAATGACAGGAATGGGGTACAACGGAGCCTTGGGTATCACCTGGTTGGGCTTTCCAACAGTCTGTCACGTTACACACCCTGCAACCCATGCACCAACATCTGCCCTCATCCCTGGCCACCAGAACAATCTACCCAACGCCGCTACCGTCTTACTGACCCCCAGGTGCCCTGCCACTGGCACATCATGAGCCAACCGCAGTAGGTTTTCACGACACCCACTCGGCACAACCAGCTGGTCTACTACCCTCACACCACCCTCCCACTTCGATTTGGGGTCTAGATACCGTCTGTACAAAATTATCTCGTAACGGAAGAAATCCCCCGGCTTAGCATCCCCATCTTCTTCGAGGTCCATTGTGCCATTACTGTAACTTTGGAGCTCAGGGTCATCAATCTGAAGTCTACTGATATCTGCAGGTGTCAACGCATCAAGCTGCTCCCGGAGCACTTTGTTACCCTCACCGATACTAGACTTAAGAGACCCGATCTTGCCTGGTTACAAAACGGCTCTGCCGTGGAGTCTTCACTGGCCCTGCCTGTTCACCCAGTGATACAGGCTCAGGGTCCACTCCAGACAATAATAATGGTGCCAATACTGAGTCCCCAGAAGAGCCGCAGAATCAACACCCTGAAATCCACCTTTAGCTACTTTCCTCGGACCTTTCCTCCGCTGATCTGAAGACTGAGACAATGGTTGTGACTGAACTGACGCGCGAGAACGGGAGACTACACAGGCCATCTGTTTAAGCTGACACCTCTCGACCCACTCCCGATTCTCCCTATTAACGTCGGCCGCCCTCTCGGCAACAACTAAGGGTGGAACCTCCGAAGTGAGCACCGCAAAGTCGTTGCCCAGAAGGAGGTCGACGCCCTCAACTGGCAAGCTCTCTACGATCCCAACATCAAGTTCACGACACACACCATCCACCTCCAGCTCCAACCTAATCAACGGGTATGACCTGGTAGCATTGAGCCCCTGTACCACAAAAACCCGAGCCGCGTTTATAGGTTTGCCTGTGAAATTTTTAAGAAGTGTCTGTGATGCCCCAGTGTCACGCAACAATTTGACCTGATGTTTAGTATTCCCCCAGCTCACAAGCCCGCGCCCTCGATGGCTGCAAAAAGTGTCTTGGACAGGTGTCGAGCCCTCCAAACCCTTCTTCACAGGCTGTGTCCCCGCAACTGACGACCTACCCCGGGCAGACGCAGAAGAGCTCAGAGACACCCCCATGTTGCGAACCAAAGACACAGGCTTAGCAGGAATATTACTCGGACATGTACGTGCAAAGTGACCCACCTTCTGACATTTAAAACATTTCACTTCACCACTAGACTTCCCCCCTTGAGGTGGTGGGGAAGGGCCCTGCCCTTTTGAAAATGGGACGGTTTTGTGTTTGTAGTTATAATGGGTATCATTGCTCTTACTTTTTACAGTGTTATTTTGTGCTTCATTGACTTTGGGGGGTGGAGTGTTACGCCCCTTGTTACCTGTCTCACTACTATGAGCAGACCCACACCCACGAATCAAAGAAAGCTGGAGGTCAGCAAGCTTAGCTGCCTCCTCTACGGTCTTAGGGCATTTTTCCTTCAGGTTTAATGTCAGGTCGCTGCCTGTGCACCGGAAGAACTGCTCCAACAAAAATAACTGCTTAACCTGATCAACTGTTGTCGCATTCTCAGACCGGAGCCAGTTCCCCATAGTGTCAGTCAGTTCCCGGGCATGTTCAAGGAAAGAGCTCCTTGCTCTTTACAACGCCCCGAAATTTCAACCTGTAGGTTTCTGGGTGCAACTCAGAGGCCCGGAGCACAGCCTCCTTCAACACCACATAGTTAGTACAGTCCTCCAATGACAGCGAGTCATATGCCTTGAGACCTTTCCCAACAAGCTTTGATGATACAAGGGCTGCCCACTTAATCTCCGGCCACTCATGCTCCCGACACTTCTTCTCAAACCGTGCAAAAAACTCAGTCACACCAGACTCATCGAACACAGGGACCAATTTAATCAAGTGCGATAAAGACTCAGACCCACGATTCCCAGAACCGAGATGCCGCCCTGTTGTCTCCACCCTAGATTTCTCAACATCCATCTCAGCACAGTACCTAGTTGCTTCAACCTGCAACTCCACCTCACGGCATGCTGTCCACTCCTCAGCCTGAATCTTAGACATCTCTGCCCTCTCCTCAGCCTGAACCTTAGCCATCTCAACTTCACGCTGGATCTGGATCTTAGCCAACTCCAGTTGCAACAACATATCAGCAGTCAAACCCTGAGGGGGAGGAGCAATTATAGGAGACCCACCCAGTGGCTCACCCAGGGGCAAACCACGCTGCCAGCGACTATCAGATTGCGGAAGCGTGCCAAGGTCTGGTAACCTACGGGGCGCGATAGGAGTAGAGAGGAAGGGAGGCTTGGATAAAGGCTCCCACACCCCCGCTCCACCCTGCAACCCACTGCCACCACCCAACACACAAGCCACCAGGTCACTCTTAGACATGCTGCCAAAGCCGACACGCCCCAGGACCGTGGCCAAACAACGCAGACCATAGCAATCAATCCCCTCCAACCGACTCGCTGTTACTGGTATCTCCACAAACTTCCTCGCATCAGCCTCACAATTAATAACTCTGATGCCATCATTAAATTCCTGCTGCTGCTCAACACCCGTAGGCTGTACTGTCTGATTATCCCCGTTAACTGAGCTGTTGCTAGACATGGTGTATACTGAGAAGTGTGCAAGTTTATAAAAAAAAAAAGTATCTATAATCTCTTATGCAAGCACCTATTCACCTAAAGTTATCTGAAGCCTCTTTATGTGTTATACTGCTTGCCAAAAAAAATCTGTGTCCACTGTATTCCTCAATAAAAAAATTACCACTATACTCCCACAGTATTTCTTAAGTTCACAAAATCCTAAGCAAGGTCGCCATTTGTTACGATCCAGGTTCTGCAAGACACAGGGCTCTTCTTCATTGTAGATAAGGCTAACTGCAACAACGGTAACACTAGTTCCAACCCCTGCCTGAACCACTGGAGAACAAAACACCTATACTGCCCTGAGTCGTGCTTGGACAACGAGGTATCCTATGACTCGGTAAAAGGTGCACACTATAGGCTGATGATCACTAAAGCAGCCTATACTCATACAACATACGATTACTTTATTAAGGTATACAAGGAAAAAGATAGATAGCGTAATTAAATCGCAGCAACAATTTAATAGCAAACTAGAAGAAGGATAATTAACGTTACGTTAAATAATCAGTAAACTGTCACTCCTGTCTGAAAGAAAGTGAAACAAAGAAAGTCCTAAAGCATCATGCCGGAATCTTCTGCAAAAGTCAGATGCAACTAAGAAGTACGTATCGGATTCTGAACTGTGTATTATTACTGTGGGAACATATATAGTGTTTTTTTTTTTTTTTTTTTCTATATTGAGGCACGGTGCAACGCCACCTGTTGAGCAGATAGGGACATACGGTGTTATCTGGCACAGGTGTAATTATAAAACAGTCGGCATTCTAAACTCTAACCACAAAAAGATGTGCTTTCTCCCACCAGACACTAGCCTGCTCTGGTTGGGTCTCTCAGCAACAATCACGACTTACTATAAACATAAGGAGCAATAATGCTGCACACATATACACAATGAGATTATAAACCCTAATCGGGGGTCTGCCAGGTGGACGAAGTCTAGCAGGGGAGTCGTAGGCTAAGCTACCTGGGCCGAGCCACCTGCTCGGTAGCCTAGTGTCGTTCTCAAGTCTATGCGCCTAGTTACATTAAATGACGGGGTGCTCTCTTGAGAGATCCAGGTCTCGTGTACCTGGTTCTCTCCTGGCGACCCTCCTAAGTCAAAAGCTAACGAGCTAGCACAGTGCTGGGTGGACTAGGCCAACGCCCTCACGCCAACACAGTGCTAGGCTCTAAGGTACACAGACAAGAAAATGACCTAGGTCTCCGCAGGTATCCGGTACAGCTGCATAGGCTCAACGAAGTATGCTCATAGGAAACTGTAACCTGATAGCCTCTCCCCAGTCTAGCATCGACTGACCTGGCAGACACCCAAGAAAATAAGGTTGGGGCAACACGATGAGTATGTCAAACCTCTCCAAGCCAAAATGGATAACCCTCTGATCCAAAATGCCTAACTAAGTACATATAATATCTCTGAGAGCTCGCTGTATAATACAGTGACAGATATATGAAATGAACGTCAAGGGGAAGGGCAGTTAATTAATAGTAGGATATACAGAGAGAAGAAGGTAAGCAGTGGTAGAGAAAGTTCGCAATAGGGGGGTGAGGTGGGCTGATAGATTGCAAGGGGATGTTAGCGTTACAGCACTACGAGGAGCTCTGAGGGAGACACAAGGACAGGAGCCTGCACCACCGTCCCAGGACCGCGGCCGCCAATCACAGACAACTACGTCACCAGGCAGCAGGGCTGCAGAAGGCGCCAGGAACCACTAGCCAATCAAGGGCGCAGGAAAGCGCGCGAGCGGGAAAACACCTCGAGTGAGGGAGGCAACACATACCTACGCACGCACATATTACCACCACGCTCGCGCTATTCTCTCTCTCCCTCCACAATGCATCTTATATTCTACTAATGATATAAAATACTTCCCGTTGTCACAGACGAAAGTAAAGACCACCACGGGACTGTCTGTAACAACACGAACACTATGAAAGAAAGAACAACATTCTCTGATAACTGTAGCCCATTTCACTGCCTAGGGAGAGGGGAGAAGAGGATAGGGAGCCACCCGCTGCCCCCTCGTGGTCGCTGGGGAGCTGACGTGCGTCACAATATATATTATTCTTTCTGAATCAAAGCATAATCTGGTGGCACAGTAATAAACAAGCATCTTGTGTCTGCTGGGTTAATGAATATTACATTTATTTATTGACTGTATGTTATGTCGCTTCTTGTATCGGGGCACAGTGCGCCCCTGTATTAAGAATTGTTCGCATGTGTGGGGAGGCTCCACCCTTACCACACTTCTCGGACGAGTAGGTATCAAAAGCATTTCGCCTCGTCAACTCGCCACATCTTACCAGTTCCCTACACTCTTTTTCTACACACCGCAATGTTGCATCTCTTTCACTCGTTTATCGCTATTACAACAATCAGTGTTCTTCAGAGCTCTCTCAGTGCACATCCCCTCCCTTGCGGCGAGTGCGAGGCACCCGCTTTTCAACACAGTACCACTCCTATTCTGTCCAGCTCTCCAACCCAAGAATTGGCAAATTTTCTCACTTTCTTCTACTTAACAAATACACTCAGGAACTCCTTGAATCAATCTTTCTTTCATCTTATGACTTAACTGCTTTAAACTTTGTGTGTCCAGGCATATTGACCCAACGTCCCTTGAATTTGGATTTGGGGGAGACACACGTTACAGGCAGCCTTCCTGGTGTCTCCTTCATACACACAAAACAAAAACAATAAAATACAATTCCGTACTGCTTACCTAAAGGTGAATCAGGTTATTGGATGGAGTAGTTGCACACCATTGTAGAAAAATAAGGCTTGAATTTGAAAGATGCATACAATGCCTCGGAGTAAGACGGACCCTACTGTATATTGAGTGGTCAATCATGTTAGTCCTTAACCCTTTCAGACTCATATGATGCAGAGGTTGCCAGATTAGCAATAAGAAATAGAGTTCTCGCACTCCTATAATTACCTCTCCAAAATTAGTTTTCTGCCCACAGCTAACTCAAAGACAACTGCAGAGGTTGAAGTAACTAAACTAAAGGTTTCTAAATACCCCTGATGGTAAGAAAGGCTTTAAAGTATCCCTAATAGGTTCAAAATTGCGTCATATGTCGGAGAAGGTTAATATAGTACGTTTGTATATATACTATATGGTTTGTCTGTATTTTAGGTAATATGACAATACATCACTGATAATATTAATTAGCCTTGGGCGTCAAACCGTCTAGGGCAGCGGTTTTTATCCCGGGGGTCGTGAATCCCTGGGGAGTCGTTTGGGGTTTCTCAGAGGGTCACGGTGGGTGGGTGAAAGCGAGGATCCTCTTGAGAGCCAGCCCATAAAAGCCCTTTTAAAACAGAGCCATCTGGTGGACAAAATCTTGGACTATTTCAAGCGAAAAGAAGCTTCTCTCTGAAGGCAAGTCGCATCTATTCCACTGGTTACTTCGCTAGTCAGAATGAAGCAGCGCTGGAGGCTTCATACAGAATTGCTCTAAAAATCGAGGAGACCAAGAAATGTCATACCATTGGCGAAGACCTGATTAAGCCTTGCATTCTGGAAGCAATGAAGGTGGTTCTTGGGGAACAGCAGGCAAACAAGTTGAGGTCAATTTTCCTTTTACATTTTACAATCAAAAGTCGGATCTCGGACTTGAGTTAGGAAATTCTGCTGCAAGTAGTGAGGCTGTGAAGAGCAGGGTTGCCAGGTTTGGCCTTTAAAGGCCAATTTGACCTTTTTGAGGAAAGGTTGGCCTCCATTTTTTTTTTGCTATTGAGGCCAACCGCATTTTGACCTTTGTTTGGCCTGTTTCGATAAATTCATTGTAAATGGTGATTGTATAATTAATGTTGATAATAAACTTTAGCAATTTTTTGCATTATATTTTAAAAACTCGTAGGATAGAACAAGTGTGAATCAATTCCAGCCGTACGAATTATGTTTGTACGTGTTAAGTACAGGAGAGACCCCGTCACCCCCTCCCTATTCCGTACCTCGAAACCCATGGAGGGGGGATAAGTCGTCCTGTATACTTCTCGTTCGTGAGCCCCGTTTTCCAGTCCGGTCTTTTTCTTTCGTATTGGACACGTGTGATTTTTCGTTTAGCCAATAAATTCGCTAGGTTTTAATGACGTCATTAAATACAATGACGTTTTCACTTTGTGCTAGCCAATCAAATATATATTAGCGCGTTTTTCAAAGGCACAAAGAGGCATATAGCGCATTTTTCAAAGGCACAAAGAGGCATAGATTACCAGACAGGTTCTGGTGTTTTGAAAAACAGGCAGGCGCCTGTATGTGAGCGGTGTCGATGCCTATACCAGGGTAAGCTTTTCGTACTGCATTACTGCACGTAAACAACATCACTCGGTGTCTCTCGCGTATAGAGCTGGACATGTGCTATTAAATTGTAAATAATGGAAGATCGAGTGGCACTAGACTTTATGAACGAGGAGTGATCTTCAAGAATATGAGGACAGTTGAACTTTATATGAGATAGGCCTAGGCTACATCAGATATGGCTTTCTCTAAAGCTCGGTTCACACATACACGTTCTAACGTCCCGTCCGGCCCCGACCTCTTAATAAAAAGCGCCTAGGCGGCGTCCTTTCTATGCATGCATAAAATAATCCATGTGGGTCGGGGTAACTGCCAGAAAACGTGTTATGCCGGGACATACACGGACACACATAGAAGTTATTTTCTTGGTCGGGGCCGAACGGGACGTTAGAACGTGTATGTGTGAACCGAGCTTAAGGAAGGGTTAGACCTGCTCTTCGATGATTGTGACGATGCAGAGGTGCTGTGCACTGTTTTGGCATCCACATCTACAGTTGAAGGACTACCCTTTTCAGTTGATGATGATGATGGCAGCGATGCCTAACCTAGGCCTATATTATTGTACATTAGGCCTAGCCAAACTGTAGCCACTGAAACCCCAGGGCCCAGCTGCCAGCACTACCTAAGAGCCTTTTCCATGTCAAAATATTGTTGGTAACTTTCGTAAGCTAAGCCCATTGGCTGGCTGAAACAAAACAAATAATAAAATAATAAATCATGGTAGCCTAAAGCTACTGGTACAGATCGTCCGTGAGTTAGCCTAGCCTATTCATAATTCAATCCATAGGCTAATTCATTAAGCTTATGCATACCAAACCTGTAGGATGCTTTAGTTTTAACACTTACTATTCCTCATCTCCCATCGTGAGATTTCCGGTAGGTACATACAAAAAAAAACTAAAAAAAATAAAGGGAACATTTGCTGAGGAGCGAACTTCTGCTTGGTAGAGCCATGCATGCTTGGTGGAATGATAAATAAACAGATCAACTCATTGGCAACACCGATTCACGCTTTTGATTTATTTTGGTACTCGTGGACTTTTCATAACCAACAAACCACAAATAATTGCTTCTGTTATTTATTAATATTACTTCTGTTCACTTCATAATCGCATATATAACTCATATAACGTTAATTAATGAGATATTATTAAATTACAGGTAGGCATATGATATCGTGAGATGGTGTTGCCGCTGTTGCCACCAGCAATAATTTAGCATTTTTTTTTTTTTTTTTTCACGTTTAAAATACTAATCGTAAGGTGTAATTGCATTTGTACACACGTTCTTTCTCCAGGATCTAATTTAGGCTCAATAACGCTATAACAAATATAGTGCTTCACTGGAAACAAATAATGCCATTTAGAGCGGCAATTTCAAGACTTAAATTCTCGTCCTGTGATTGGTTGGTTCGCCGGCGTGACGTCACAGCTTTGGTATATGGTTCTCTATGCTTCTGACCAAAGACTACCAGACAATCTCGGGAGGCTGTCTGCTTCTGTCTGGTCGTGTCTGGTAATATATGCCTCTTTGTGCCTTTGAAAAACGCGCTAATAGATTACCAGACACAACCAAACACGACCAGACAGAAGTAGACAGCCTCCCGAGATTGTCTGGTAGTCTTTGGTCAGAAGCATAGAGAACCATATACCAAAGCTGTGACGTCACACCGGCGAACCAACCAATCACAGGACGAGAATTTAAGTCTTGAAATTGCCGCTCTAAATGGCATTATTTGTTTCCAGTGAAGCACTATATTTTTTATAGCGTTATTGAGCCTAAGTTAGATCCTGGAGAAAGAACGTGTGTACAATTGCAATTACACCTTACTAATCCGATTAGTATTTTAAACGTGAAAAAAATATATGCTAAATTATTGCTGGTGGCAACAGCAGCAACACCATCTCACGATATCATATGCCTACCTGTAACGTAATAATATTTCGTTAATTAACGTTATATGAGTTATATATGCGATTATGAAGTGAACAGAAGTAATATTAATAATAACAAGCAATTATTTGTGGTTTGTTGGTTATGAAAAGTCCACTAGTACCGAAATAAATAAAAAGTGTGAATCGGTGTTGCCAATGAGTTGATCTGTTTATTAAAAATTCCACCAAGCATGGCTCTACCAAGCAGAAGTTCGCTCCTCAGCAAATGTTCCCTTTATTTATTTTTTTGTATATAGGCTACCTAACGGAAATCTCACAATGGGAGATGAGGAATAGTAAGTGTTAAAACTAAAGCATCCTACAGGTTTGGTATGCATAAGCTTCATGAATTAGCCTATGGATTGAATTATGAATAGGCTAGGCTAACTCACGGACGATCTGTACCAGTAGCTTTAGGCTACCATGATTTATTATTTTATTATTGTTTTTGTTTCAGCCAGCCAATGAGCCTAGCATAGCTTACCAAAGTTACCAACAATATTTTGACATGGAAAAGGCTCTTAGGTAGTGCTGGCAGCTGGGCCCTGGGGTTTCAGTGGCTACAGCTTGGCTAGGCCTAATGTACAATGTACTACCAATGAGGAAGTATTGCCTACCGGTACCCAATTTATCAAAAGGCAAAATTAACTATCTACATACCGATTTCCAGCTAATACCAAGCTCATCTGGGTTGTATTGCATGTCATTGCAGCAGCAGCAGCATCGCTGCCATCATCATCAACTGAAAAGGGTAGTCCTTCAACTGTAGATGTGGATGCCAAAACAGTGCACAGCACCTCTGCATCGTCACAATCATCGAAGAGCAGGTCCAGCCCTTCCTTAGAGAAAGCCATATCTGATGTAGCCTAAGTCTATCTCATATAAAGTTCAACTGTCCTCATATTCTTGAAGATCACTCCTCGTTCATAAAGTCTAGTGCCACTCGATCTTCCATTATTTACAATTTAATAGCATATGTACAGCTCTATACGCGAGAGACACCGAGTGATGTTTACGTGCAGTAATGCAGTACGAAAAGCTTACCCTGGTATAGGCATCGACACGCGCTCACATACGTGTGGCAAGGGGGCGCCTGCCTGTTTTTCAAAACACCAGAACCTGTCTGGTAATCTATGCCTCTGTGTGCCATTGAAAAACGCGCTATATGTTTGGCAGTCGGAGTCTAGAGTTCATAGTGATCACTGCATAAAGTTGTTCACGTCTACCAACTGGTTCTGCCTAGACTTGATAATAATAATAATAATAATCTTCTGGTTACTTATATAGCGCCCGTATCTCCTCCTTCGAGGATTCACAAGCGCTTGGCTTTCTTTAGTCTACCAGAGACCATTACCCATCCCCCTTGCTCATGAGATGGTAACCGCCGGCTGCATCCCAGAAAAACTTTTCAATCTGAGCGGGGATTGAACGCGAGACCTTCAAGATGGGAATCAGGCACGCTATCAACTGAGTCAAACTGGGTAAATGGAAAAACTCCTACAGTGATGGAAGGTGCTACAGGGAAGAGTGGGAGAAAGATCATAAATGGTTAACAAACCGAAGTGGATCATGCTACTGCAAAATTTGCAAATGTATAATTAAAACTATGAAAAAGAGCAACTTAATTTTGCATGAAAGTACGGTGAAGCATGAAAAAGGCTCTGAATCTGTACTTAAGTCTGACCGTAATCTCATGAAAACATTTTGCAAATCACATGCAGACCAAGGTGCTCAAGTGAAAATATTTGAAGTCAAGTATGCAGTGGCTGTTGCTTGTCACAGTAGTATCAGTTCAGTTGACCATTTTACTGAAATAATAGGCAAATTTAGTAAAGGACACACATTAGAAAATTAAAGATACATAGAACGAAATGTTCTGCTATTCTGAAAAAACGTTGTTAGTGTATCAATCATGGAAGAGTTGATCAGTTGAAAACAACGAAGTATTCTTTGTTAATTGATATCAGTTAATATTAATATTAATTAATATCAGTCCACTGATATTGCTGGCTCGAAGCACCTTTGCCTTTGTGTTCGTTTCTTCAGTGAACAGAATCTTTCTATTAAAACTGCCTTTCTAGCTTTGGTCCCGGTAACTTCAACTACTGGAGCAGTTTTATTTGGTGCAATAGAAGATTTCATGAAGAAAATTGGCGTTGATATTCGCAACTGCATTGGATTTTCAAGTGATGGTGCTAACAATGTATGTGGGGCACATAATTCAGTACTGTCTAGATTACGAGAAGTTAATCCAAAGATAATATTTGTGAAATGTACATGCTAGAGCCTCGCTCTGTGTTGTGAGTATGCCTTTAAGAATCTACCTTCAAATCTGGATTTTTTTAATATCTGAGGTTGCACGCTGGTTCAAGCTTAGTTCTCTTAGAAGAGAAGAGTTCAAGAACATATTTGCTGTGATGAATGATGACTACATCCAACCTTCGAGATTTATCACCCCAAGCAACACAAGATGGTTAGTCAAGGGGAAATGTATCTTCAATATTCTGACACAGTGGTATGAGCTGAAAGCTTACTTTTCAGTAATTGCAGAGAAAGAGAAGAATTATCATGCATGGATTATTCAGGAAATGATTTGTGATAAGAAAAATTACTTGTACCTAACATTTGCTTTACTTATAATTCAAAATTTTGAATCTGTTAATACTTCGTTTCAAGCTACTGATGCTGAGCCTTCAAAAGTTTTTTCGGAGTTAAGGCAGTTACACACCTCTTTTGATAGAAGATTGTATGAAGACTTGCCAACTTCTGCTGCACTTCCTATGGACAGAGTAAAGTATGGAGCTAAATTTGAGCTTGAACTTTCCAAATCAAAGGTATCTGATCAAGAAAAATTATATATGAAGCAAAGGTGCCATGGTTTTCTTCTCGAGGCTGAGTAGAGACACTGACATACTTGAAAACCTAAAATATTTTCAACCAACAGAGTGTTTAAGTCAGATGCGAAAGCCATTTCATAGGATTGGTGTTTCATTTACTCACCTCAATGGTGATGCAAGTGTTAGTAGAGACACATTTGAAGCTTGAACTTCAGTATGACAAACTTCTTTATGTGGACTGGAAGAAAGAGTTTGATGGTGATGAAATACCAAATGATTCAGTTAAATTTTGGGTAGCTGTAAAAGAGCATGAAAATGCTGCTGGAGAAGAAAAACAAATCTGAACTTGCTCAAATGGCTCTGAATGTTCATGCACTGCCACTAAACAATGCATATGTTGAAAACAAAATTCACTTTACAAATATAAAGACTAAAGTTAGAAACAGACTCACTTTGGAAACCATGGAAGCTGTCTTAAGAATTAGGAGTCACGTTACTGGTGAAAAGATATGCTGCAACAAGTTTGAAGTAGCTGACAAAATGCTAAGTTTGTTCAACAACTCCATGTACAAGAGCAGAGCTGAACTTGAAGCCCCACTTACAGTAACAGAACCATCAACATCATCAGGTTCAAGATCCGTCTCCAGTGCAATTAATCCTACTGGTAGTAACGAAGAGGATGACAATATTGAAGAACTACTGCAGGTGGACTTCTGAAGCTACAAATCAATAATATAATATCTAAAATCCCGTAAAAATGGTTAGTAGGCACAAACTTTTTATATTTTTGAGAGATATAGGGTATTGTTCTTTGGTGTGCAAGTTAACTGAACTTATGTGCAACAATTTTTCATTTAATTGTATATGTTACGAACTTGAAGTATGCTATTTGGCCTGAAGGAGAAAATTGTATTTGGCCTTATATTTGGCATTACGGAGAATTTTGTTTGCCTCTTCCACTAAACTAGACCTGGCAACCCTGGTGAAGAGTAGTCCAGTGTATTCATTGCAACTGGACGAGTCATTGGATGTTGCATTATGTTCCCAACTTCTTGTTTATGTTCGTCACCTTGACATGGAAGTCATGAAGGAAGAGTATTTGTTCTCTGCGCCATTGGCCACAACCACTCGTGAACAAGATATTTTCAAAATCCTAGAAGCCTCTCTCCTTCCATCGAAAATACGGCATCCAGGCCATAATAATAAGCCCAAATGGTGGAATAAAGATATTTCAAACTGCCTGCTTGTTAAAAAATTTGCTAATGATAGATTAAAATCCTCACAAAATGACGAAGAATGGGTGAAATTTGTAGAGCTACAACGCAAAGCCAAAAAGTTAATTAAGCAAAGTAAAAAGACCCTAGAGTTACATATTGCGAATCAAAGTAAAACAAACCCGAAAGAATTCTATAGTTATATCAGAAAGAAAATAGTAGTTACTTCAACTGTTGGACCGTTAGTCGATGAAAATGGAGAATCCACCAAAGACGAAGTACAAATGAGTAATGCCCTCAATACCTTCTTTGCATCAGTTTTTATAACAGAAGACCTCAGTGATATCCCTACACCATCGCCGATTCAGATTGATAATTCAGATATTCTAAGCAATATCACTGTTATAGAGAGAGAAGTATTGAATTGTTTAGATAAACTCAAGGTAAATAAAACGCCTGGACCTGATACAATCTCGCCTAGAGTTCTAAAGGAAGCTAAGGATTCTCCAAACCACTGACATTACTATTCAATAAATCCTTGCAGTCTGGAACTATGCCTGATCAGTGGAAGCTAGCCAACGTAACACCGATATTCAAAAAAGGCAGCAAATCCCTACCCAGTAACTATCGTCTAATTAGCTTAACCTCAGTTGTATGTAAAATGCTAGAAACGGTCATAAGAGACAGACTCGTAAATCACTTACAGGAAAATAACATACTTAAAGATACTCAACACGGCTTTCGTAAAAAACGTTCCTGTTTAACCCTTGTCTAGCGGGGTGTTTTGGGCTATTTTGGGCATATTCAGGCCCTCCTGAATGATCAATCAAGTATCTGCATGAAAAGAAATGTATTCAACAAAAAACTAGGTGCTAAAAGCTTCAAAATGAGACCAGAACGAGCTACGTAGCACTCGTGGTTCTCATGCAGTGGTGCCACCAACATGGGAGTTTAGCGGTATATTTTTCCCAGCTATGCTCATTACTGGCTACACTGCCGGCCTCTCGAGAACACTGAGAGCGTGAGTCAGTGGGTGGCGGTAAGCCCTGGATGTCGGACGTGTGGCCTGCTGCGCTCCCGGCCATTTGCACTCGATTTTAACCCTTTAACACCTTACGAGCGGCCTGGGTGGTAATTTATATGTACCGCCCAGCGGGGAGTTTTTACCCTAAATAGGGTTGTTTACGTGATCATTTTCATGCCTAAATAAGACCCAGAGCGTAAAACAAGTATCTATCCCTGAAAGGGCATAAACAGAGCTTTCCAATGACACCCCAACCATCCTTGTACGACCGCTGGTTTTCTTGCAATGATCGCGCAACACGAGTGCAAAACCATGTAATTAGGTATTATCCCTACATATTTCCCTGTGTAGCGAGTGGGGGAGGGTGGGATTCATGTCAGTAGGTCCGCCGCGGTGGTCTGGAGCAGTCATACGCTTGCTACTCTCCTCCCACCACTTATCTCTCTCTCTCTCAGCAACATTACGTGGTGAAAATGGCACACGACATAAGTTGTGAACCGCCACTTAGTCCATATTTATTTCACACGACATAAGTTGCGCGCCGCCAAAGAAGGGTTAAAAGCCTTAATAATGCTCCTAACTTGCTGCAAATTGGTGCACGACTTAAGTCGAGCGCCACTCTTTAAGGGTTAACAAACCTCTTAGACTTCTTCCACGATATCCTCAACCTCTACGATGAGAGTAAAGCTGTAGATATTATATACCTTGATTTTCAAAAGGCCTTTGACAAAGTTCCCCAAAAACGTTTACTGCTAAAACTAAAAGCGCATGGAATACAAGACGGTGTGTTGAAATGGATAGAAAATTGGCTCAGCGACAGACAGCAAAGAGTAGTCATAAACGGTAAGGCATCTAAATGGACCATTGTAAGTAGCGGGGTACCCCAGGGATCGGTACTAAGACCAATTCTCTTTTTAATTTACATCAACGACATAGATGAGTGTCTCACCTGTACAATCTCAAAATTTGCTGACGTTACAAAAATTGCAAATAGCGTACTCTCAAAAGAACAAGTTGACGATATGCAACACAATCTAGATAAATTGTCATGTTGGGCCCAAATTTGGCAAATGAGTTTCAATGCGGATAAATGTAAAGTACCGGTACTACATTTCGGATACCTAAATGAGAAAGCAAACTATTCGATGAATGGCACTCAGCTTAACAATGTAAACAGAGAAACCGATCTGGGAGTAACAATATCGAGTAACCTAAAACCGAGTCAACAATGTTCAGAAGTTGTTAAGAAGGCAAACAAAATAATTGGATTTATAGGCAGGTCATTTGTGCATAAATCCAAAGACGTAATCCTAACCCTTTACAATTCCTTAGTCCGCCCTCTTCTGGAATACTGCGTTCAATCCTGGTGCCCTTATTACCAAAAAGATATAAACAAGCTAGAACAAGTTCAACGTAGAGTTACCAAAATGATACCTAGCCTAAAGAACAAACCATACGAAGAGCGTCTTAGAGAATTAAATCCATTTCCTTTAACCCAGCGCAGATTAAGAGTTGACTTTAATTCAAGTGTTCAAAATCATCAAAGGCATCGACAATATGAACTGTAGTAAGTACTTCATTATCGACCAATCTAATTACACGCGGGGAAACGGTTGCAAAATTATTGGTAAATCTTTTAACTCACACGAATCTAAGAATTTCTTCTTCAATTCAAAATCTGATTCAATTCAAAGCCTGAAAATCACAAAAAATTTATGTTAGCAATGTGATAAAATTAATTCCTGAAAAACACACAAAATTTTGTTAGCAATATGATAAAATTAATATGCCTGTAAATCACAAAAAATATGTTAGCAATAGAACACAATTTATGCCTGAAAATAAAACGTAAATTGATGTTAGCAGTATGACACAGTTAAAACCTGAAAATCACAAATGGACTAGAAATTTGTTACAAAATTTACTGGGAAAAAACAAAAAGTGGGAGAGGGTTAATGTAGCCTAGTGAGAAAACTGGAAAACAGTATACAGTACAGTAACAAGTATTTGTTAGCAATATGGTACAATTAATGCCTGTAAATCACAAAAAGAATATGTTAATCACAAAAAGAATATTATGCCTGTAATCACAAAAAATATGTTGGCAATAGAACACAATTTATGCCTGAAAATAAAAAAAAAATTTATGTTAGCAGTTAGACACAGTTAATGCCTGAACATTGCAAATGGACTAGTAATTTGTTACAAAATTTACTGGGAAAAAAAAGTGGGAGAGGGTTAATTTAGCCAGCCTAGTGAGAAAACTGGAAAGCAGTATACAGTACAGTAACAAAAAATATTGGTTAGCAATATGGTACAATTAATGCCTGTAACTCACACAAAGAATATGTTAATCACAAAAAGAATATGTTAGCAATAGAACACAATTTTATGCCTGAAAATAAAAATAAAATTATGTTAGCAGTATGACACAGTTAGGCTATAGCCTGTATATTAGTTTATACAGTGGTCAACACAATAATAATAATAATGGAGTTAGTAATATCCCTGGCAAGAGCGTGAGAGGCCTATTATTATGGTGACAAGTATCTGAAATGCGATTAATAAATAGGCTATCAAAAAGTATTACAGTAACTAAATTATTCTAACCCAATATTAAAACTATATTGACAAAATTAATGTTAGTGTGTGCGATTTATATAGATAACCAAGATAAAAAGTTCAACCAAGTACAGTATTGGCTAGACTTTGATATATAAAATACAAAGTCATATACTTCCTTTTCTCACCCAATCTCTTTGTTTTTCTTATAAATGTTTAGACTGTTTTTTTATTCCATGTCTTTTTGCCACATTTGTGTATCCCAGTCATAGACCTTCTTACACAGTTCTATCTTTGTCATCCTACTCAACTTTGTTCTATTTATATTAAGCTCCTTTAGACACCTATTGCATTCTTTTACCCGTTTATTATTGTTCTGTAATCCTTCTTCAATTATTCATATAACATTCTATTTCCATCACCGTTCATTATGCCTTGCAAGTATTGTAGTCTTGATCTCATTAGTTTTGATTCCAACAGGGATGCTCCTACTTCTCCTCGAAGACAGCTAATTGGAGTTCCTTTAGATCCTCCCAATATCATTCTATAAACGGAATTTTCTATTCTTTGTAGTTTTTATTTTCTTTCTTCTTTATTGTACTCCAAAACACTAGCTGCATATAGGATCCCAGGTAGAGCTAAACTTTTCCAGAATATTTTCCCAATTAACATCTTATTACAACTCCTTGCTGTTAATAAGTGTGTAAGATTTGCTAACCTTTGTGCTTTATTGATCATATTTTCTTTGTGTAATTTATAAGACTCTTTTATTTGTGATTGTTACTCCCAAATATTTCATTGATTCTACTACCTTTATATCATCGATGCTGCTTGGTTGTTCTTTCATATTAAATATCATAAATTTACTATCCAACTTATTTATTTCCAGGCCACACTCTTTTCCTGTTTTTATAAGGCTTCTGATATTTGCCTTAGTAAAGAAAAGAGTAGGCTATTAAATCTAATTTTCTCATTTTTTAATCCTAGGCCTGTACTTTCTAATTGTTGAATTTGTTTTAATGTAACTAGTTTAACCCTTATTTAGAGGGCTAGGTGGTCTATTTGACAGTAGCGCCCAGCGTTTTTTTTTTTACCCTAAATAGGGTTGTTTACGTGATCATTTTCATGCCTAAATAAGACCCAGAGCGTAAAACAAGTATCTATCCTTGAAAGGGCGTAAACAGAGCTTTCCAATGACACCTGAACCATGCTTGTACGACCACTGGTTCTCTTGCAACGATCGTGCAGCACGAGTGCAAAAACCCTGTAATTAGGTAATTTCCCTACATAATTCCCTGTGTAGCGAGTGAGAAGAGGGGGAGGAAGTTAGAATACAGTTCAGTTGGTCCACCGCGGTGGTGGGGGACGGTCATAGGGTTGCTACGCTCCTCACACCGCTCAGCTCTCTCTCTCAGCAACATTACGTGGTGAAAATGGCGCTCGACATAAGTTGTGAACCGCCACATAGTCCATATTTATTTCACACGACATAAGTTGCGCGCCGCCAGTTAAGGGTTAAATAAGGTAGTTGACGCTGTACATCCCTGTCTTATTCCGCTTGTTACTTGTCCCCAACATATATTTCTTCTATTTTGTCTATTATATTTCATATGTGCGTAGGGATTTTAGTGTTTCTATGATGTTTTCTCTTTTTATAGACCCATCCTTAATTCAATGGCATTCAAATCAGCTGAACTGAAAAGGTACTTGCTGGATCTTGATACCAATGGTGGCACAGACTCGGATGGGTTTTTCCCTCTCTGTTTTAAAAAGGTTGCAGTGGTCTTGGCACCTACATTGGCTGCAGTGTTTAGGTTGCTTTAGAAATCAGGTAGTTTTCCTCTTTCCCTGCGTAAGGCTAGTATCACTCCTATTCCAAAGGGAAATACTGCCTCATCATCTCCTAATGACTATCGCCCTATCTCCATTACGCCTATCTTATCCAAGCTCTATGAGAGGCTTTTGTCCAGACGCCTTTATTATTATTGTAATAGTCATAATTTGATACCACACTCACAGTTTGGTTTTCGTAAGGGACTGGGTACATGTGATGCGCTTCTGACACTCACCCATGACTTGCAATCTTCAGTGGACCAGGGACATGATTCTCGTGTTGTGGCTATTGACTTTAGTTCTGCTTTTGACTTAGTCAACCATAAAGCACGTCTGTATACGTTACAGTTCATCGCTATTGGTGGCAATTTTTTAAGGATCTTTGAAGATTTTTTGATGAAAAGATCTCAGTTTGTGGTCATTGATGGGTGATATTCCCCTTCTGTTCCTGTTGTTTCTGGCGTTCCACAAGGCAGTGTTCTTGGGCCTTTGCTTTTTATTATTTTTACTGCTGACCTGTGTTCAGAGCTTGAAAATAAACTAATCTCCTATGCCGATGATACAACTTTATGTGCATCAATTCCACCACCAATTGATCGACACATAATTGCTACTGCTCTGAATAGGGATTTAGCCAAAATTACATCATGGTGTGAACTTTGGGGTATGAAACTTAATGCTAGTAAAACACACTCCATTATCATCAGCAGATCTCGTACCTTGGGTCCTCCCCATCCTTATTTACAAGTTTCTGGCGAGCAAATTGAGAATGTGGATACTCTGCGTTTGTTAGGAGCTACTCTGGATCCCAAACTTACTTTTGAAAAGCATATTCGTTCTTTCTCCTCTTCCAATTACCCCAAAATTGGTCTGCTTCGCAAGTGTTATAAAACATTTGCTTGTGTCGCCACAGTTATCAAGTCTTTTTATACTTTTATTTTGCCACAATTCGAGTACTGCTCACCTGTCTGGTTGTCAGCAGCTGACTGCCATCCCAAGTTGCTTGACAGGTCACTAAATTCTCTCAGTTTTATTCTACCTCATTTGTGTCTTGATCTGTGTCATCGACGTAAAGGTGGTGCCCTTAGTCTTGTATTTAAAGTTTTTAACAACCCTCAGCATCCCTTACATGGCCCTATGCCTGGGCTCGTGCAACTAGATTCACAAGCAATCTTAATGATCTTGCCATGAGCTGTGTTCATTTTTCTACTACACAGTTTTCACGGTGTTTTGTGCCGGCCATGGTTGACTTGTGGAATAAGTTGCCAAATGAGCTAGTCAATTCAGCTCATATCTCCATTTTTAAGTCTGGAGTTAATGCTTTTTTGCAGCATTAATTATATGCTTGACAGGTCACTAAATTCTATCAGTTTTATTCTACCTCATTTGTCTCTTGATCTGTGTCATCGACGTAAAGTTGGTGCCCTTAGTCTTTTATTTAAACTTTTTAACAACCCTCAGCATCCCTTACATGGGGTTCTGCCTGGGCCCTATGTCCGGGCTCGTGGAACTAGATTAACAAGACTAGTAATCTTAATTATCTTGCCATGAGCCGTGTTAATTTTTCTAGTACACAGTTTTCACGGTGTTTTGTGCCGGCCATGGTTGACTTGTGGAATATGTTGCCAAATGAGCTAGTCAATTCAGCTCATATCTCCATTTTTAAGTCTAGAGTTGATGCTTTTTTGCAGCATTAATTATAATTGTTAAACTTATTTTATTATATTTTATTGTATTATATTTATACTTTATATCCTCCACTGCATAATATATTTTATTATTACTTTTATCTGTGATTAATATATGTACAGTATATATACAGTATATATGTTTTTATTTTTGTTTTCCTAAGTTGCCGTAGTCTCTCTCCAGTGCCTCCGGGTGTTTTATGTGGATTCATCTTGCTGGTGTTTCTGCACCCTGGTTGGAGACTTCGGCATCTCATATTATTATTATTATAATAATAATAATATAGAGTCATAGATTTTTTGGAAGTCTATTGCCGCTATAATGAATGGGAGTTTTCCTTTATAACTTGACTCTACACAGTACTTTAAGATTAACAAGTTATCCTCTATCCTTCTTCCTTGGTAAAGCCTGCTTGCATCTCGCTGTCTAGATGGTTATATTTGATTATTATTATTTGTTTTTGTTATTTTATTATTGACATAAATATTGTATATGCTACATTGGTTAGGGAAATGGGACGAAGATTATTTACGGTTGGTTTATTTGTTTTAGAGAGCATTTTTGTTCTAGAGTTTTGCCATGCCCCTGGAACGTCTCCTTCAGATAAAGTATTATTTAGACATTCTGTTAAATTTATAAGACTTTTGTTTTTTGGTATTGATTTGAAACATTCTGGTTTAATTCCGTCTGGCCCTGCTGCTTTCTTGTTCTTCAGCTTCTTCAAAGTTGTTTCAACTTTTTTTTCTGCTATCAGTGGGGCTTGCATTGGTTGTATGTTTCTAAAAATATTCAGTCATGTCCATTTGTTCAATTACTTCGTTTGGGAAGTTGAGTTCTAGTTCTGTGCCAGTACTCTTGTGTGTTTGCTCGTTCTTATCACTTACATATTTCTGTCTCTCATTTTCATTCCACTCATCTTATACTGTACATGGGTATTTTTTATAAATTCCTTTCCAAAATCTCTCCAAATCTTTGGCAGCTGCTTCACCTGCTATATTTTTACCTTCTGCATCATATATAAGTAGGTCTTTCTCTTTCTCTGTCTGCTCTTCTTTCCCCTTCAACTTGTTTATATTGTCCCATAATTTTCTATTTCTGTCTGAACTTTCTTTTATTTCCTTGGTCACCTTCCTCTCATGTTCTGTTATTGCTTCTTTGATCAGTTTCTGTGTTTTCTGTTTTTGTTCTATGTATTTGTTCAAAAGATTTTGTTTTTCTCCTTCATCTTGAGCATTTCTTCTTTTCCTGTTTATCCCCTTTCTTATGTTTATCTCTTTTCTAATTTCACTGTTTATTCAAGGTGGTTCCTTTTTTCTGATTTGTTCCGGTATTCCTTCTATATACTTTTAAGAGCATTTCGTCTGCTTTCTTTTCCATTATATTTTCAAATTCTTTGTTACGACCGGCACTACGAAATAAACAAGGGCACTCAATATTGGACTAGATGATAGGCTATATCTGCAACAACGGTACGCTAATTCCAAACCCTCGAACTATTTCGCCGGCGAACAAAACACTTAAACCCTCCATAGTTAATCTCCTGGATAACGGGGTATCAATTAACTGGGTTTTAGTGCACTTCTACAAAGGCTTACCGATGACGGCAAAGCCTACTCACAACAGGAGTACTTTACGTTAATAAAATGCTCTTAAGTAATAATAATGCTTGAATAAACTATAACAAGATTAAATAAAGAATTATATGCTTACGTTAACTTTAGTGTGAGTCTGTACTCAACACTAAACTCTACAATGCTCTATGAAAACACTGGAAGTCTAGTCCTACAGCAATCAGAGATGGAATCTTCTGAAAAGGTCTGATGCTCTAAGATGCTCGTTAATACAGAACATAAATAAATGCAGGGGCAGGACACCAAAGCGTGTATCTTAAATACACCAATAAGTAGGATACATATATATAACAAGGGAGTGCAACAACTCTGTGACAGCACTAATAATCGCCATTCAAAACAGTACTTCCGTAGCCAACGTAACAGCCAAACGTGGTTGTGCACTATGCATCAACCTAGGCTAAAATAAGGCGTGAATAATTCCTAAAATCATACACAATTAAAGTTAATAAGCACGATGCTGTCTTTCTCACTAATAAAGTCTAGCAGTGGCATAAAAAGGTACTAAGAGCGCAAGCGCAAGCATGTTCGTAGCCTACTGTCTCCCCTTGAATAGATTTCCCTTATGTTACGTTAAGTGACTTGGAGGCTCTCTTGGTAAGTCCAGGACCCAGATTCACTAACGGTCGCAGCGTGCGATGTCGTACAGCAACCTACGATCGTTCCTAAGGGAGTGCGGAAGGTGTATTCATGAACGCATCGTTGAGCTCCCTTACGGCTCCCTTTTGGTTATTTTCACCGAGGCTTCTCTTGACCAATCAGGCGCTTGGCCTTTGTAATAAACAATATGTCACCCACATGACCGAAGCGCCAAGAAGAACCTAATATACTTTAATTTATGAATTTGTCATTGATAAGCATGGCTAATTCGATCCACCACAGCCAGCAGGAAGAATAATAGAGTATCTTGTGAATGAATGATAAGAAATTAGCCTAGCTAGGCTACAGGGAAGCCTGTTAGTGGCCCAAGTTAAAGGATTTTCGACGGGATTGATCATTGATAATCATCTGTTAGGCTAGTGTGACGCCTGCAGCTCAGCAGAACGCCACGTGGGCTCAGCCGCTCGCTTGGCCACTCGCTAGCACTCGCTGGGGCAAGATATTTGGCTACAGTCTATCTATAATATTATTCTTTCTTTCATAGTGTTCGTGTTGTTACAGACAGTCCTGTGGAGGTCTTTGTTTTCGTTGCGAGCATCGGCCTGCGGGAACGTACTCGGCTCCGGTACCCGAGGGGGCGCCACGGTAGGAGTCGAGTGGAATGGGGGCTGGGCCGAAGGTGCCCCAGCTCCCGCTCCACCCGAAACCTCATGCACCCCACCCAGCACACAGGCAGCCAGCTCACTTCTCGACATACCGCTAGTACCGGAAAACCCTAAGACCGTGGCCACACGTGGCCACACACTGCAGTCCGTACCGGTCTACCCCCGACACCCGGTCCGCCGACATAGGCTTCCCAAAAAAAATCCGAGCATCCTCCTCACTGTTCACCACCCGAACGCCGCTTAACAACTCAACCTTCTCCACCTCCTCGCCTGCCTCTCGCACTGTGCCCTCACTATGCTCAGACTCGTCCAGTGACATGATGGAGTCAACAACAAAATTCTCAAGTCCAGACAAAATAGCCAAACTCTTGCGTAGCTTTATTCACCAAAAAATATTCGAAGATGTTCTTGAGTGCAATACTAGGTCACCAATAACTCCAACAAGTTCTATGTATCCTCAAAACAATGTCTACTGCCAACAATGCGAGAAATAAATTCAACCCCAAAATGGCAATAAGATTTCTCCCAAAAAAAAAATGCAATATTCAGTTCACTATATTCTGGTCTAAGGTCGCCATTTGTTACGACCGGCACTACGAAATAAACAAGGGCACTCAATATTGGACTAGATGATAGGCTATATCTGCAACAACGGTACGCTAATTCCAAACCCTCGAACTATTTCGCTGGCGAACAAAACACTTAAACCCTCCAGAGTTAATCTCCTGGATAACAGGGTATTCACAATTAAAGCTAATAAGCACGATGCTGTCTTTCTCACTAATAAAGTCTAGCAGTGGAATAAAAAGGTACTAAGAAACTAGGCAGAGCGCAAGCATGCTCGTAGCTTACTGTCTCCCCTTGAACAGATTTCCCTTATGTTACGTTAAGTGACTTGGAGGCTCTCTTGGTAAGTCCAGATCTCAAGTATCTGGTTTTACCCTGGCGCTCCACAAAGGTCAACAAAATGAGGTAGCAAGTATGCAGGTGAGATTAGGCAAGAGCCCTTCACTTGTATACTGCTACACTCGCAAAGGAAAATATGCACAAGGGTTACAGGCTAGCTAGCTTCGTCGATGTTGTACAGGCTCTGACTTGCCACATACATAACTCAGACAACGACCAAAGATACCTTCCACTGTCTAGCATTAAATAATAAGAGAGAACAGCTCAATAATTAGAAGCACCCCAACACTATGGTACCATTTGACTATGACTCTAATAATCCCTAAAACTAGTGCATACATAATATGTATGCACATATTATATGGAGAGCTGGTGCTGGTAATAAGACTGGACGACTATGGAAGCCGTATGCAGAACCAGAAGGGATAAGTAATTGAATAAAGAGAGAAGTATGAAACCGAAGAAGTTCAGAGAGAGAGATAGTAGTATAGAGGGTTATATGGGGGACAGAATTGCAAGGGACATGTAGGACCTAGCACACCAAGCCTAGCTCTGCAGGAGACACAAGGACAGGAGCCCGCACCACCATCCCAGGATCGCGGCCGCCAATCAAAGACGACTACGTCATGAAGAGCAAGCGTTCTATGACGTCGACAGGGCCGCCGGCCAATTACGGGCGTGGGAAACTCCTTGGAGCGCGGGAGGCAAACGTACATACACACGCACAAACTACCACCACACTGCCTACCCTGCTCTCTCTCTCCTTAACTTCACACCATGCATCTTATATTCTAGCAATGATATAAAATACTTCTAAGTGTCACAGACAAGAATAAAGATCACCACTGATCTGTCTGTGACAACATGTACTCTATGAAAGAAAGAACATCGTTCTACGACTATTGTAGCCCATATCACTGCCCTGGCGAGCGCTAGCGAGTCCCGAGCGCATTCTGGCAAGCTGGCCAGCGAAACATCTTCCATTTTATTTATCCTGTTTTCCTTACACTCCTTTTCGATTTCCTATATAAAATTAATTAGTGAGTCTTCATCTACTTTGTAATAATGTGTTTCTTGCCAGGATCCCTTATTGACAATGTCTTTGGATTTAGTTTGCTGCAAGTAGATCTCAATCAAGTTGTGATCAGATATGTCAATTTGTCTGTTTTCGTCAACTTTCATTTCTCTAAACCTTTTGTAGAGCTGATTGTTCACTAGCACAACATTTATTGTGCTCTTCTGTTCTCCTCTTTCCCACGTGTTTACACCTTCACATTTTTCATATGTATTTAAGAGGACTAAATTATGGTCTTCCATCCACTTTATTATGGTCATCCTTCTCCTATCTAACTTCTGCCTTCCTATAAAGCCTAAGTATTTCATAACTGAACGGTCGGCAATAGTTCGTGATTTTCACCCCCAAAACACTATTCCCACTTGTTGTATTGCTGTTACATGTTACTATCTTCATATTAAACGTAAAATAGGCGAATATGAATAAGTAATAACGATATTTATCGAAAAATCACGATTTTAGTAGTTAATGAAGCCTAATATGGCCGCCCAGTAGGAGGGTGTCCACTACGTACAGCTAGTGCTTAGCTTGTTGGTCTGGATTTCTATCATAATTTTCCATCAAGAGCTTTTCAGACCATCTAGACAGTACATATTACTTTTGATTTTCTTGATCCAGCACTGCCATGAACAATTAGTTTAGGAAATGTCAACTGCTTCTGTCCGTTACTAATACTTTTACAATATTTAACCAGAATATCAAACACATATCTCTGATCTGGATCAAGATCTCTTACGTCTTTTTTCATTGCTACATACTCACTTACATCAATTTGCTGGTAAATGGACGGATTGTCTGGAACATCATGTGAAGCTGGTTCATCACTCGATGCTTACCTAGTCATGCTTACCTGGTATGTTTAGTGGGGTAATAAGAAGAGAGAGATCTTCTTGTCTTGTCCCCACCTCTATCGACTGTGCGAGCCTTACTGATTTTGTGCTATACCTATCTGTTTATTGTACCTAAACTTAAAAGCGGCTATTGATGGTGCTGTGACCACTTGGTCAGGTAGGGCATTCCACTCGTTGATGATCCTGATGGAGAACGCGCTGCCCTTCAGAGCGGTCTTCCAGTGTCTGGGTTTGGCTAACTTGACTGAGTGGCTTCTTAGGTTGGTGGTGCTCAACTCTAAGAACCTGGTGGCTGGAAGATCGTTGTGCCCGTGGAGGATCATGAACACTTCTATCATAGCCTCCTGTCTCCTGCAGTCCCTCAGTGTTTGCAGTACCAAGGCTCGGCATCTCTCTTTGTAACTTAGATGTGCGATCTCTGGTACTAGCTTAGTCACCCTGTGTTGAACCCTTTCCAGCTGGTCTATGTCCTTAGCTAGGTAGGGGGACTAACAAGTAAACCCACCAGATACTCGAATTTCTGGTAGCGCGCCGAAATGTGTAAATCTTTTAACATCGTGACGTCACGCATGGGAAGCAGACGACAAGTTTACACACCCTAGGATGGGGAGAATGTTGTTTCACTTTGTGTATCCGTTTTTCTTTCATACTGGAGAAGCTTTGCATGTTTTATTGCTACAGATTAAAGAAAACACTATGTTAAGAGCAAGCAGAACAAGAACAAAATAACAATCACTTGTAATTATTACTGATATTCCATGTAAACATGCAGACGAAGATGTAGCCCACGGCCGCAGCCGCTATGCTTCTATATTCACGCTTGATCATGATTCTAATTCTATGTTTTTTAATTACTTTAGTTGATTAGGTTAGGTTAAGTTGGTTAACTTAGTTAATACAATCATGTTATGTAAAACTATATTGAAATGGAATCATGATTAGGCGCTTATGTCAGGGCATAGCGGCTGTGGCCATGGCATGCCAAACGATTGACACCTCACTTGAGTTCTAGGTATTAATTAATTCATTAATTGTGGAGATACTGTATTGTGCTTGTTGTGTGCTAACTTACCCAATACATCACACAATCCATGGCAAAGAAACCCTTGTTGATGTTTTCGTTTGTAGCCTACTTAACACTAAAGATAAATGTGACTGCAACCATACTCGAATTGCCTAGGAATGTATTATATATAGGCCTATTATAAGTCTATAGCATCCTATATATTAAGATGTATTTAAACTATTCTATTACATTGCAAAATGCTTTAGCTAGCCGTTCTTAAGCTCTGATCAAGTGAAGTAATGTTGTTTGTGGCTGCTTTGTATGGTAAATATATTACTATATTCCATAGGCCTAGTTTTGTTTATTTCAAAATGACCTAGATTGCTTTAGATTTTAATAAATATTTGTTTGGATTGTTATAAATGGGCTGATTTTTATGCAATTGTGTATCCACAGCCTTTGGAGACGAAACCTAGGGTTTTCTGATATTTGGTGTTATTTGTCATGTATATAAATTATAGTCCTACAGTATTTTAAAGGCATTTCTAAACTGGCTTTCATTTTTCATTTAAATAGTTTTACCTATGCTAGTCTAACCTAGAAAGCTTCCTAGCACATGCAAGGTAAATTCCTTCACATTCAGCTCATGTCATTTATATAAATATATATTTTAATTGTGACACTGTTATGCTTCTGAACTGGTCACTGTACAGTACTAGGCAATTTATTCAACATGTCTACTATCCTGTTTCAAAGGCAATATGTTTCTATAGCAGAACTTGTTTAACTTGAAGCGTTTCGTATGGGTTATCTTGGCTTTTAATATTCCCCATTTGGATACCCTTCATCAACTTACACAAATAGGATATGTTCTGTAGGCTACCTATTTGATTTTCAAATCCATACAAGCCAATGGTTTTCAGCTTCTTAGAATGCGATCGATAAATGGTAGTAGTGTGTGTAGGCTACCATTTTGGTCATTCTACGCTGGATTGCCTCCAGAGGTTATTTCCATCCTATAATATGAACACCAAGACTTGCCAGCATATTTCATAATGTCTCACCCATGTCAAGTATTAAACTAATGTTAACTTCTGTTATACTTCTGAAGATGCAACCAAATATCTATGCATTGTTTTGAATAGTTACATATATATATCATATGTAACTTAAGAACTTTAACTCTCTTGTTGAACTGCTTGTCATTGACAGGATTCAAATGCACACTTCTGTGTATCCAACATTGCACACATTTTACAGTACTCAGCTCTCTTCATAACACTTAACATTAGTCATGTTTGTGTTTGTGACGCCTGCAGCTCAGCAGAATGCCACGTGGGCTCAGCCGCTCGTTTGGCCACTCGCTAGCACTCGCCGGGGCAAGGCATTTGGCGACAGTCTATCTACAATGTTGTTCTTTCTTTCATAGTGTTCGTGTTGTTACAGACAGTCCCGTGGAGGTCTTTATTTTCGTCTGTGACAACGGGAAGCATTGTATATCATGAGTTGAACATAGGATGCATTGTATATAGTTAAGGAGAGAGAATAATATAGGCAGTGAGGTGGTAGTGTGTGCGTGCGTATATATGTGCTGCCTCCCCCCTCGCTTTGTAGGCTCGCGCGCGTGCCGTCTCATGCCTCTTGATTGGCTGGTGGTTCCTGGCGCCTTCTGCAGCCCTGCTGCCTGGTGACGTGGCAGCCTGTGATTGGCTGACCACCATGCCTTTGTGTGTGATCCTGGAGGGGTCCCGATGAGTTCCTTCCTCAGAGCTTTCCTGACTAGCATACCCTTCACATGTCCCTTGCCCCCCTGTCTCTCGACTTCTACTTATAGAGCACTTTCTCTCTCTCTCTCAACTTCTTACCTCTCATTCTTCTACTCTATTTAATATCATAACTTCCCTTTGGTTCTGCACGATTTCATATATCGGCCATCGTATTATATGCTGAAGCTCTCAGATAACCCATGTTTAGTTAGGCATTTTGGAAGGGTTGCCATTTTTGTCTGTAGAGGTTTGACACACTCACGGTGTCTCCCTTCCTGTATCGTGGTGATCTGCTGGGGGATTTAATGCTAGACTGGGATAAGGCTACTGGTGTTGTGATTTCCGATGTGTACTAGATTTTGTTGAACCTGTACAATCGCAACGGAGACGTGGGAAGCCTAGGTGGTGTTTCTGACTGTGTACCTTGTGAGTTTAGCGCTGTGTTGCGAGTGAGGGATTTTGCCTCTGCCACCCAACACTGTGCTAACTCGTTTGCTTTGACTTTGAGAGGGTCGCCAGGAGAGAACCAGATACTAGCGATCTGGATCTCTCAAGAGAGCACCCCGTCAATTAACGTAATTTGGCCGCACAGCCTTAAGGACTTCGCTAGGCTACGAGCCGCTTGCTCAGCCATTGTTTCCTAGCCTACTACATCCCAGCTAGACTTTATTCACCTAGCAGACACCAGATTTAGATTATAAACTCTTTCTGTTATGTATGCATTATTATTCACGGCATTTATTAGTCTAGGTTGTTGTTGAGTTGCACAACCCTAGTAGGCTGTTTCGTTGATGAGGAAGTACTTCTTTTGCTGTTTGAGTTCCTACTATTGCGCAGTTATTATTCCCGTGCCAGTTAACCCTATATGTCCTTACAATTGTCATATCCTGTTCCTGCTTTATACTACAGTTCAAAATCCGATACGATCATCTTACCCCAGCATCAGACTTTCTTCGGTATATTCCTGCTCGATGCTTTGGGACTTTCGTTCACTTTCTTTAGTATAGGAGTGACAGTTCATTATTGTTTAGAGTAACTTTAAATATACCTTCTTCTAGTTTGCATTAAATCATTGCAGTGATTTAATTAAGATCTCTATCTTTTCCTAGTATACCTTATTACCGTAATTGTATGTTGTTGTGATCAGGCTGTATCAGAGATCATCAGCCTGTAGTAGTAGCGCACTTATACTGAGTTATAGGAGACCCCGTTATCGCAGATTTAACTCTGGAGGGTATAGGTGTTTTTGTGCGCCGGCATTATAAGTTCAGGGGTTGGATCTAGTGTTACCGTTGTGGCTGTGTGCTTTCCTAGTCCAATGATTAAGAGCCCTTGTTTTATACGAGCCCCGGTCGTAACATGTTGTTTTTATTTATGTAGTATTTTTTATTTTAATGGAAATTATAATTTATAAAACTATACATATTTACAGAGTAGAATATAGCCTACACTGTGTACTTTAATATTTAAACATAATATCACATTTGATTGAAGCTTATCACTTTGTACTTGAGATTATACTTAATATATAATTTGGTATAAAATGGTTCTCTATTAAAATTAACATTTCTTAAACAAAAAATGCACTCTGAAGCTGAGCATAATGGACTAAATAGGTACACTAGAAATACTATCACATATACCCATCTGAAAAACATGTATACAGTATATTATACAATCGATATAACTGTGGACTAAGAGTTGTGTTTCGTTATTAAACGAGCTAATGCACTTACAACTACAATACAGTAATGTATGATCACATATTGTGTTCTTGTATTTCAAAATTGATTTTATTTATGGCATCTGCCATAGGGAAAGCGTAACATGACGACAGGGCAAAAGGGACCGACAACAAAAGCTTGAAGGACAAGGGCGACAAAAGAAATATCGCCTCTCAAACCCAATGCCCTACCCACGATAACAAAGGGCATGGCATTATGGGTCATATCAACCTAAATTACCTTTTACAACTAAAACATATATCATATTTGATGTAACTGAGTAGCATGTTTTCATTAGATTATTGAAATTGAAACAATAAAATAACCCTTGTAAATGAGCTGACGCCATATGTCATCATAAGTGGGTTATTTTTTGCCGCAATCTCGAGTGACACTGCATGTTCGCGCCATGCAATCATAAATTCTACAAGGTGTATCAGCCTAGTGCTGAACTAGGATTTATCCTCAGGCCTTCCCGCAACCCTCTCCCTACTTCCTACCACCCACCCCCTCCCTATCACGTGATAAGCCGAGTAATCTTTACAGAAACACACCAAGTATAAAATAGGCGTACTTTATGGTATCACACAGAATTGTGGCACAAAACATATCAACCGGTTTTCAAGGGTTATTCAGTGTTGCTCTTTAAACTACAATACTGTACAGCAATGAGCATAATTTGATCACATTTGGTATAGGATTACACTTAACTACCCAGGTATAGGGTTATGATAAATAAGCAGTAGGCCTACAGTACAGTAAGCTCTCCTAATACGTGCATATATGGGCGACACAGGACTGTGCGTATTAGGAACAACATACCTTATGTGAAAAGTAGCGTATGGTGGACACCTTGAAAAAATTGCGTAATTTTGACAATTTTGGCCCTAAATACCAACCAAAAGTAGAATAAATTATGAACAAGACATACAATAATAAGAAAATACACCAAAAAGGAGAGCAAAAATAATTAAAGACCATCAAAACAGAGTCGAGGCAAGGGCCGTCTCTGACGAAATCCGCGGAAACCTGAAGATGAGTTAGGTTATGCTAAATATGACTATGGTTTTAAAGAAAGTCTGTGTGGTAAATTATATCCTCATACTTTCAAGATATCTGGTGCCATGCGAAATGATGGGTGTCCAAGCGTATTAAGTAAAAAGGTCGGATTTGGCCACTTTTAGGCTTCTGAAATGCGTAAAAGGAACCGGGAACACTTATTGAGAAGTTGTTTTTTACGACCCCCAGCGCTTATTAAGAGATCTGACTACACTTACATTCATCAATGCTGCACTAAAAACTATAACACAGTAATGAACATAGTATAACATTTGGTACAGGATTGAACTTCATAATTAAGTATCCTCGTATTGGGTGGGTGTTGCACTTAAAACTATCTATCTATTTGCTCAGGCCCATTCCCCACTTTTTTCATTTTTTTTTTTTTTATGGGGTGGCCGACTCGAGACAGACCCTTAACCCGTTGAGCCCCGGCTAGTTATCATATTTTGTTCACCCCAGTCCCAAGCCATTTTCACTTCTTGTTTTTGTTTGCTAAAGTGGAAGACAAGGATGAGAAATAAAAAAAAAATCACCTCCGATATTTTTTTTTTTTGGGGGGAGGGGGCCTCAAAAAAATTTGTTGAGCCAAAATGGAAGAGAATGGTGAGAAATGAAGAAAAAAATAAAAAATAAAATCCCCTTGGTCATTTGGGGGGCGGGGGGGGGGGTCGAAAGTTTGTCTCCCCCGCATGACCACCCGCCCGGGACCACTGGGGTAAAAACTGAGTATGGCATTGTACAGCATGCATCCTAAGGAGTGTCTCCCATAAATCTCAAGCCTCTAGCTCCAATACGACCGGAGTAATGAAGGTTCAAAGTGGCGGTGAACTAAGGGTGTAAAGTATCCCCACTAAGCCCACCACCACCACCAGCCGCGCGGCTGTCTTGGCCCGCTCACACCTACCGGCCCGGCTCCCACACACACTACGGTACCTCCCCCTCGTATTCTCCCGCCATTTCCTACCTTACGAGCCACGTATCTGATTTTAATATGTCGGACGCACGTGATGCGTCGCTGGGAGTTGGTGATCAAACACTGCCGACGCTGGGTCTCACTGGGTTAAAACTATAATACTGTACAGTAATGACCATTATTTGAACATATGGTATAAGATTGCACTTTTTAAGTAGGCCTACCCATGGTAACATTCAAGGAGACTACTGCAAGACTCTTCTTCTTCTTCTTCTTACCTCTGACCGGGTATAGGCTATCCTAGTGTTTACTACCCTATACCCCTTTGAAAGGACATTAGCCTAACCTAACAACCTTACCTAACCTAACCTAGGATTATAGGTGGGGGCTGTCGCCCCCACACCCCCGCTTTGACTTAGATTTTTTGTGTATTTGTCTGTGAAGTGGGTATTTTTCAATTTGTTGATAACGAAAATCCTTCATGCGGATTATATGGAGAAAAATATGGCGAATCTATTGGTGCCTATTTCCCCTAATAAATTGTTTCTCATAACGTTGCACTAGTGTCCTTGAATATTATCCTACCAATAATCTGGGTTAGTGTTGCACTTGTTACGATCCAGGTTCTGCAAGACACGGGGCTCTTCATCATTGGATTAGATAAGGCTAAATGCAACAAAGGTAACACTAGTTCCAACCCCTGCCTTAACCACTGGAGAACAAAACGCCTATACCGCCCTGAGTCGTGCCTGCACGAGGTATCCTATGACTCGGTAAAAGGTGCACACTATAGGCTGATCACTGAAGCAGCCTATACTCATACAACATACGATTACTTTATTAAGGTATACAAGGAAAAAGATAGATAGCGTAATTAAATCGCAGCAACGATTTAATAGCAAACTAGAAGGATAATTAACGTTACGTTAAATAATCAGTAAACTATCACTCCTATTTGAAAGAAAGTGAAACAAAGAAAGTCCTAAAGCATCATGCCAGAATCTTCTGCAAAAGTCAGATGCAACTAAGAAGTACGTATCGGATTCTGAACTGTGTATTATTACTGTGGGAACATATATAGTGTAGGGACATACGGTGTTCTCTAGCACAGGTGTAATTATAAAACAGTCGGCAGTCTAAACTCTAACCACAAAAATATGTGCTTTCTCCCACCAAGCACAAGCCTGCTCTGGTTGGGTCTCTCAGCAGCAATCACGACTTACTATAAACATAAGGAACAATAATGCTGCACACATATACACAATGAGATTATAAACCCTAATCGGGGGTCTGCCAGGTGGACAAAGTCTAGCAGGGGAGTCGTAGGCTAAGCTACCTGGGCCGAGCCACCTGCTCGGTAGCCTAGTGTCGTTCTCAAGTCTGTGCGCCTAGTTACATTAAATGACGGGGTGCTCTCTTGAGAGATCCAGGTCTCGTGTACCTGGTTCTCTCCTGGCGACCCTCCTAAGTCAAAAGCTAACGAGCTAGCACAGTGCTGGGTGGACTAGGCCAACGCCCTCACGCCAACACAGTGCTAGGCTCTAAGGTACACAGACAAGAAAATGACCTAGGCCTCCGCAGGTATCCGGTACAGTTGCATAGGCTCAACGAAGTCTATGCTCATAGGAAACTGCTACCTGATAGCCTCTCCCCAGTCTAGCATTGACTGACCTGGCAGACACCCAAGAAAATAAGGTTGGGGCAACACAATGAGTATGTCAAACCTCCCCAAGCCAAAATGGATAACCCTCGGATCCAAAATACCTAACTAAGTACATGTAATATCTCTGAGAGCTCGCTGTATAATACAGTGACGGATATATGAAATCAACGTCAAGGGGAAGGGCAGTTAATTAATAGTAGGATATACAGAGAGAAGAAGGTAAGCAGTGGTAGAGAAAGTTCGCAATAGGAGGGTGAGGTGGGCTGATAGCTTGCAAGGGGATGTTAGCGTTACAGCACTACGAGGAGCTCTGAGGGAGACACAAGCAGGGTTGCCAACTCAAGCAAGTGAAACAATACCAAATACTTGAATATACAATACCAAATTTTACAATTCAATACCAAATCAATATATATATATATATATATATATATATATATATATATATATATATATATATATATATATATATATATATATATATATATATATATATATATAGAGAGAGAGAGAGAGAGAGAGAGAATGAAAATATACTCAATAACTTTTATTACTAACTTTTATTAAGAGAACAACTTCTTTATGGATATATAGTATCCTTGAAAATGAAATGTGTACTGTAGTATATTCAGTAATGCACATAATTTACACAGCTGAGACATGCAGGCATCAGTATAGATTATATATTGGGCAATGCCATATATTATAGTAAACATATCTGCTACATAGAGGATTGTGCAACTTACAATTGTTGTATGTGATGATTGTAGTGAGAAGAATCAGTCAAATAAGGCACCCAGATTCTCAGCATCATTATCATTTGATCCTCTTTTATGTTCATACATATCTTAAGAAAATTTGTTTAACATAGTGGCCGTGATTTTCAAATCCTTGCAACACCCTCCAGACATTATTAGTGTAGTGCGTATTCTCAGTATAGACTCCAGCATCTTCAAGTTCATGTGATTGCGTACCTTGGTTTTCACAGTATTTACATGGGAAAACATTCTTTCCACAACAGCATTGCTTACTGGAGTGGTCAAACATGACAATGCATAGCTAGCAAGTTCTTCATAAGGCCTCTTTTCTTCTTCTGCGTACTTCTTGACAGAGGACCAAAACTGGACTGGGTCATCTGGAATACCATCATTAAAAACTTCCTCATTCATCCAAGGATGGAAAATTATCTTGCGGTACTGTTCTTCACATGCTTCTAAGGACTCTTCCATTAAATATGAAAATGGTAGATCATTGAATGCAGGCCTATGCATTTGACTCAGAATACTGTGTGGAGACAACTTGGAGAGACTGTCAAACAACCCTTTATTTTCTGGTAAGCGCATCTTAACTTGAGCAACTAATTCTATAAGCATATCTTGGCAACGCTTCTGTAGGGTAAGGCGATGATAAGCTCCATTCTTGTCTTTTAGCAGTCGGTTACATTCCATTGAGAACTTTGCTCCGAAGTCGGGCTTACTCAGAGGGAGCAATGAACCATCTTCACTATAGACTCGTCGGTTCAGGGCTTTGAAATGCATTTTTAATTCATGAAGAAGCCGAGAAGGGTTGGCATCAGTAGACTGGAAAAGCGAGTTCACACTCTCAAATTCAGTGACAATAGGTGAAGTGAAGACAAAATATAGGTAATTTCAATCATCACTGAGCATTTCCCATATTATGCGAGCTTTGTAGCGTACATCTTGGGACCCTTCTACAGTAGCACAATGAAAATAGGCTTTCAGTTCCACCCAATTCACTAGCATGTTGTAAATTACCTTCCCTCTAACTAACCAGCGAGTAACTGAAAGGCCTAAGAATGGGAGAGGTGTACCAGGTCTTTCATCTCCAGTGTTCATTGTTTCAAAGAGCATCTTGTAGTTCTCACGTCTTAAAGAACTTTTTCTAAACCACTTTGGGACTTCGTGGAGCATAAAACCTAAATTTGATGGGAGTTTCTCAAACCCTTTTTGAATGCACAAAGCTAGGCTATGGCATGCACACGGCATGTTGATGCAGTTAGGGGACTGAAGTTTAAGGCAGGACCACAGTGAATTGTTCTCTCCAGTCATGTTGCTAGCTCCATCGCTTGAATAGCCTATACAGTCCTCAACAGCTAAACCACTTTTAACCAGCTGACCACTAGTAGCATTAAATAATGCTTCACCAGTAGTTTCAGTGACTGGCACAAGTCCTAAGAGAGCAGTTACCACTTTGCCAACAATATCATCATAATATCTAATACACACATATAAGTTTTTGTCACTTGAGACATCAGTTGACTCATCGACCAATAAGCAGTACTTCTTGGCTTTAATCACTTTTTTACGCAACTCCTCGAGGGAAGGCGAGATGACATTACTAATCAGCATTGAGCATTTAGTACGATGCAAACGCAAGTTTTCTAATTTACTTCCAGAACCATTGTTCTTTATAATTTCACTGAATTGGTCAATACTTAGCACTGATGAGTGACAACTAACTGCAGCTGCCAACTGAAGCTGTGCTCTCTTGAGTTCCTCATGAGGTTGTTGCTGTTTTGATGGGCCACCTTTCTGAAACACATTAGCCCTTGTTGAACTAACAGCATTGATACGATGTTTGTGATCCTTAGAGTCGGCATGTAATTTTATAGTGCCTTTCCTAGGTTGCAAAGTCTTGACACAAACTTTACAAAATGCCTGTTGAGAGTCACCTCTTGCCTTGGTTAGCCATGGAAACTCTTTTTCCCAAGCAGGTAGATAGGTCCTTGTTGATTCATAATTTCCTTTCCACTTTGGCATTGTGCTGAGCAAAAATATCAAGGTAAGTTTTCAGAAATAAAATAAAATAGGGAAGTCACTCATAGAAACGTTTGGAAATCATCATATTTCCATGATTCAAATAGCTTATATGGTAAACTAAATTACCACAAGGAATCAAATTATGCTAGAAAATACATTAACTAAATAATTATAAACATCAAAATGGCCAAACGTTTCTATAAGTAACTTGAAACAAACACACCTTCACAGCCTGTGAGCTTCAGTAAGACTGAGTGAGTGAGTGACTCAGCCACTGCCAGTCGACACCGTATCATACATACTCTGTATACACACCTGATCGTTTCACGACCAATACGGATGGAGGGCCGCGGGAAGTTTGATTTCACAATAGTGAAAAAGGGTACAGTCACCTAACTTATACTATTCTAAACAGAGTTTTGTTTACTGAATCTTGATTTGGTATTCTGGTATTAGAAACTTGAAATTTTGGTACTGATGAATCTAAAGTTTGTTTTTATCAATGTTCTTATGAACATTGATAAAAACAAACTTTAGATTCATCAGTACCAAAATTTCAAGTTTCTAATACCAGAATACCAAATCAAGATTTTCAATACCAAACCCATTTTTCAATACCAAATTTTGGGTAATTTGGTATTGAAAATTACCAGTTGGCAACTCTGGACACAAGGACAGGAGCCCGCACCACCGTCCCAGGACCGCGGCCGCCAATCACAGACGACTACGTCACCAGCCAGCAGGGCTGCAGAAGGCGCCAGGAGCCACCAGCCAATCAAGGGCGCGGGAAAGCGCACGAGCGGGAAAACTCCTGGAGTGAGGGAGGCAATACACACCTACGCACGCACACATTACCACCGCGCTCTCACTATTCTCTCTCTCTCTCCACAATGCATCTTATATTCTACTAATGATATAAAATACTTCCCGTTGTCACAGACGAAAGTAAAGGCCACCACGGGACTGTCTGTAACAACACGAACACTATGAAAGAAAGAACAACATTCTCTGATAACTGTAGCCCATTTCACTGCCTGGGGAGAAGAGGATAGGGAGCCAACCGCTACCCCCTCGTGGTCGCTGGGGAGCTGACGTGCGTCACACTTAAAACTACAATACAGTAATGAGCATTATTTGAACCTATGGTATAAGATTGCAGTTTTTAAGTACCCATATTCTGGGTTAGTGTTGCACTTAAAACTACAATACAGTAATGAGATTGATTTGAACCTATGGTATAAGATTGCACTTTTTAAGCACCCATATTCTTGGTTAGTGTTGCACTTAAAACTACAATACAATAATGAGCATATTTTCACTTAAAACTACAATACAATAATGAGCATATTTTATCACATTTGGTATAGGATTGAACTTCTTAAGTATCCAACTATGGTTTAGCCATGAACATTTTTAAAAATTACAACTGAATGATGAAGATTGCAAGCATGAATATGTAAAATAAAAGACATACAGTAGTTGGCCAAGGCAAGTCGTTACTAATATAAATTAATACTGTAATTTGTTCATATACTATGAATTTTGTAGTCGGTCTAGTGAGGAGTTTTGAAAGGGGGACATACAACAAAATACAAATGTTTACATTTGATATCCTAAGAAGTATAGGGTCTCATGCTACAATCTTCTTCATTTTATTAATTTTCTTACGAGATTTGTCCAACCTTATAGCTTTGTTCAAATCTTTTAGTCTGAAGTATGTTCTACACCTGATGTAATAACTGATCACTTCTCTTGGAATATCAAAGGTATGATGAATATTTGTCAACACTTTGTGAACTGCTCCATGACCTTCTACTAAAGTGTTCCCATGATAAGCTCTGAAAGTTCCTTCAATCTTATCAGATCAGATGAAGTATTTAGGGATAAGCCTTTACGGAATTGATCTACCACAGAGGGATCCATGCGACGGAGACCCCCTTTGTGTTTGTAATCAATCCAATAATTTTCTTTATTTTCAAAGTCTTCCAAAAAGGGATATTTTGCACTAAATTTACGGACAACAAAACCTAATACATATTTAAACCCTTCAACTTCATTTTCTGGAAATATATATTCTGTATGATTGTCAACTTCTAGTTCCTCATCAAGAATGCCGGAAGTAAGGAACTCATCCTCTAACTCACCAAGGAATTCTTCATCATTTTTGGGCTTCGTTATGATAGGAGAACTGTTTGCTTGGAAACACCTGAGCCCATTAGCAATATACATATCTTTCACAATGGTTGTGTTTGGATTGACTGCCACCAGAACATGTTTTCTACTAAGAATGTAGTGCCGCATTCTGTATTTAAAGCTAACGGTCTGGATGGTCATAATATGCACTACCCATTTGTCTAATGATGCCAACACTATTCTCCAGGATATCTTGGTTTAATCTTTGTGTATTATGTATTGAAAATTGTAATAGTATTTAAGGTCATTGAACAAATTTATCAGAGACTTTGATGAATACAGAACACATTTAATTAACTGGTATTCTTTACCAGCAACAGTTGTTGAGCTAAAAGTATCTATAACATCTTGGAGCACATTAAGTTGTTCTTTGTCTCCTTTATAAGCATTTTCATACATTTGTCCCCTCTAATAAATGAAGAATTCAAAATATCAAACCATTTATCTATAAGCCCAATGAATGTTGAAGTCACTTTCCAAATAACTGAAGAAAGGGCAGTTGTTTCTTCTCCTAAATAATTTATAGCTTTAGATGTTGAGTTGAGTAGCAGTTTTAACTCTTTGACAGACAAGGATGCGTTTGATATTTTGGGAGCTAATTTAAAATCCCCACTGATACTTAACCAGTTCCATTAAAGGTGCAGCAGTAACATCTCCATCTGGAGTTTGAATGAATTTATCAACAAGATTATTTCTAATTAATTTAATTAAATGTGGAGGATCTGCAAACACATCTATGACTCTACTGGTATTGAAGGGATTTGGAAATTTTGGGTTTGAAGTTGAAATTCCAAGAGAAGTGAGCAAACCTACATTACTACCTCCCAGGTCACAAACAGTAGCATGGACTGGGTATCCAGCAACCTCAAGTTTCTCAATTAGAGACATTAATAATGGTTTAGTCATTTTAACATCATAATCATAAAATATGGGTTGCTTCCACTTACCTAAAATTCCTCTAACCATTACCACCTGAACATAGTTATGAGGTTTATAAATTTTGTCTGAACTTTTATCATAGCAAAATTTACTGTCAATTTGCATCTCTTCAAATGAGATAATACATGCTCTTTCTCCTTTAGTTAGAGTTTGAGCTTTGGTTGATATCAGTCGCAACACTGAATTTAGGATACCTGGCTCAATGCTAATATTTTTTACCCATCGGTTCAGTGTTGAAATGCTGGGTAAAGGGATGTCAAGTTGCTCTCTTACATAACCCGGGTTCGAATCCCGGTGGATCATATATACTTTAATTAATTTCACTGGGGGTGTGGTGGTGAGATTAATAACAATAATACCTATAGGAGTTCAATCCAAGACTTCGAAGACTTAAAGCACGTATGATATCTTCTGGCCATTGCCTAACTGGTTGACCAGAAGCGAGTTGTCGTATTTGTTCGTCACTGAAGCATTTTGACAATGCCGACATACATGTATTATATGAAATATTCATTTGATCTAATTTTTGATGACTTACTAGAATTTCCTGCGTCTGCTCCTTTATTTTGTTCTTGAGTATTTCCACATCTCTGTTCAGCACTTGGAGTTCACTTACTGAGGGTTGAAGAGGATCAGGCACATCATTGTTGACACTAGGCTCAGAGGGGTCAGTGCTTGGAGGTTTGCCATTCTCTGGAAAATTAATTAAAAATTAAAACAAATAATGTTTTGAAGCACATTATAGTCATCAAGAAATATTTTTATTTTATTTTAACTGTTACTTATCAAAATTAAATATTCACATGAACATACCAATTGGCCCATTATGTCCAAGTTAACTAGGGGAAGAAAGTATTTGTAAAATTTAAGTAAGAGTAAATAAATAGTAAAACCTCGGCCATCTGGCCTATTCGCGGGAAAACCCGATCCGGAACTGCCAATAGTCCGAGTACATATTCACTAAATCAGAAAAATCTGGAACGCAGAAATTATATTGTCTGATTCTCTTAACGAATAAAAGATGCTCCTGCATATTTTGCGGCTCTACCCCACAGGATCCTATTACATACTGCATAACAAGATCATTTATAAACTAACACCAAAGTTCTTAGAAGAAGCCGCAACGGAGACGTGGGAATCCTAGGTGGTCTTTCTGACTGTGTACCTTATGAGTTTAGCACTATGCTGCGAGTGAGGGCTTTTGCCTCTGCCACCCAGCACTGTGCTAACTCGTTTTGTTTTGACTTTGCGAGGGTCGTCAGGAGAGAACCAGATACTAGCGATCTGGATCTCTCAAGAGAGCACCCCGTCAATTAACGTAATTTGGCCGCACAGTCTTAAGGACCTCGCTAGGCTTCGAACCGCTTGCTCAGCCATTGTTTCCTAGCCTACGACATCCCAGCTAGACTTTATTAGCCTAGTAGACACCCTTTTAGAATTATAAGCTCTTATGTTATGTATGCAGCATTCTTATTCACGTTGACTGTAAGCCTTGGTTGTTGTTGAGTTGCACAACCTGAGCAGGTTTTTTGAGTTGCCTGATGAAGGACTTCTTTTGTTGTTGGAGATAATACTAGTGTGCATTTATCGTTATTCCCGTGTTAGTTGACACTGTCTGTCTCTACACTTGTCCTATATTGACCCTGCTTTATATAACAGTTCAAAATCCGATACGATCATCTTACCCCAGCATCAGACTTTCTTCAGAAGGTTCCTGCTCGATGCTTTGGGACTTTCGTTCACTTTCTTTAGTATAGGAGTGACAGTTCATTATTGTTTAGAGTAACTTTAAATATACCTTCTTCTAGTTTGCATTAAATCATTGCAGTGATTTAATTAAGATCTCTATCTTTTCCTAGTATACCTTATTAACGTAATTGTATGTTGTTGTCATCAGGCTGTATCAGAAATCATCAGCCTGTAGTAGTAGTGCACTTATACTGAGTTATAGGATACCCCGTTATCGCAGATTTAACTCTGGAGGGTATAGGTGTTTTTGTGCGCCGGCATTATAAGTTCAGGGGTTGGATCTAGTGTTACCGTTGTTGCTGTGTGCTTTCCTAGTCCAATGATTAAGAGCCCTTGTTTTTATACGAGTCCCGGTCGTAACAAATGGCGACCTTGCCAGGATTTTGTGAACTTAGAGAAATATTGCAGGAGTGTTGTGGTCATTTGTTTTTGTTTAAAGGAATATAGTGGACACGTGGATTTTTTTTTGGCAAGTAGTATAACACTTAAGAGTCTTCGAGCATCTTGTATTTTAGAGTGAATAGTGCTGCATAAGAGTTTAGGTACTTATTTTGTTATAAACGTTGATAATTTTCGGTGGACACTATGTCGGATGACGGATCAGTGTACAGTGAGGACACAGTACGGGAAACAGAAACTGAGGTGCAGCAGCAGGCTTTGTTAGATGACATTAGAGATATAGCTAGTGAGGAGGATGCAAGGAAGTTTCTGGAGATACCTATTACTGTTGACCGGGTGTCGGGGATTGATCGGTATGGTCTCCAGTGTTTGGCCACGGTCATGGGGCATGTGGGCACAAGCAGCATGTCGAGAGGTGACCTGGTGGCCTGTGTGCTCGGCTGGGTGCATGGGGCTTCGGGTGGAGCGGGAGCTGGGGCACTTTCGGCCCAGCCCCCATTCCACTCGACTCCTACAATGGCGCCCCCTCGGGCTCCGGAGCCGGGTATGGTCCCGCAGGCCGATAGTCACTGGCAGCGTGGTTTGCACTTGGGTGAGTCTCCAATTGTTGCATCTCCTCCTCCTCAAGGTTTAACTGTAGAGATGCTCTTCCAGCTTGAGATGGCTAAGATGCAGCTGCAGCAGAAGCGGGAATCTGAGCAGCAGCAGCGGGAGTTTGAGATGGCTAAGATTCAGGCTGAGGAGAGAAGGGCCAGATATGAGAGTGAGCTCGAGCAACGAAAGCATGAGGCTGAGCTCGTGCAACGGCAGCGAGAGAATGAGACTGAGGAGAGAAAGGCGAAGTACTGTGCAGACATAGATCTTGAGAAGTCTAGGGTGGAGTCGACAGGGCAGCGTCTCGGTTCTGAGAATCGAGGTCTTGATCAGTCTTTATCGCACCTGCTCAAGTTGGTCCCTGTATTTGATGAGTCGGGTGTCACTGAATTTGTATGCGTTTCGAGAAGAAGTGCCGGGAGCACCAATGACCCGAGGTTAAGTGGGCAGCCCTTGTTTCCTCTAGATTGGTTGGCAAAGGACTCGAGGCATATGATGCGTTGCCCTTGGAGTCGTGCATCGATTACGAGGTATTGAAGGAGGCTGTCCTGCGGGCTTATGAGTTACAACCAGAGACGTACAGATTGAAGTTCCGGGGTGTAACGAAGGGTCGTGAGTGCACCTTTCTTGAGCATGCCCGGGATCTGTCCGATGCATTTAGAAACTGGCTGCGTTCTGAGAAGGCATCGACGTTTGAGTTGAAACAGCTGATGCTTCTAGAATTTTTTTTTAAGTGTACGGGCAGCGATCTGATGTTGAATCTTAAAGAGAAAAACCCAAGTACTCTTCAGGAGGCAGCTGAGATGGCTGACCTTCGGATGTCACTGATTCGTGGGTGCGGGTCTGCACAACGGAACGATGCAGGTAACAAAGGGCGCAACACTCCACCCCCCCGAGTCAGTGATACACCATACAACCATTACAACAAGAGCAATGATACTAAGTCTGACCATAAACCTAATACCGTCCCGTTTAAGAAGGGTTAGGGCCCTTCCCCACCTCAAGGGGGAGTTAGAGTGTTTTAATTGTCATAAGAAGGGCCATTTTGCAAGAGCCTGTCCAAGCAAGCTACCTAATGCAGTCGTGTCTTTGGCTCGCAACATTCGGGTGTCCCCGAAGTAGTCTGAGTTTGCCCGGGGTATAACGTCAGAGGCTGGGACACAGCCAATGGAGAAGAATCCGGAAGGCTCGAACCCTGACAGCGATGTCTTTTGTGACCATCGAGGTCATGGCTGCGTGAAGTGGGCTGGTAAGAAGCATGGAGTTGAGCTGTTGCGGGACACGGGTGCCTCTCAGACTTTGTTGAAGAACTTTACTGGTAGACCAATAAACGCGGCACGGGTGGTTGTGGTGCAGGGTATCAATGCTGTCAAGTCATACCCGTTGGTCAGGATGGAACTGGAGGTGGATGGTGTGATGTGAGAGTTGGATGTGGGTGTTGTGGAGAACTTGCCTGTTGGGGGCGTCGACCTCCTTCTCGGCAACGACTTCGCGGTGCCTACTTCTGAGGTTTCACCCTTAGTCGTTGCCGAGAAGCCGGCCGACGTGAGTAGGGAGGAACAGGAGTGGGTAGAGAAGTGTCAAGTACAACCTATGGCGTGCGTTGTTACTGGACCTCTTGCATCCAAAGTGTCACAGCCTATTCCTCAGTCTTCTGATCAACGGAGGAACGGTCGGAAGAAGACGGCTAATGTTGGTAAAAGTTTGGAGAGTTTAGTACCAGCAGCGCTTCTTGGCGACTCAGTATTGGCACCATTGTTGGAGTCTGGAGAGGCCCCAGGACCTGTCAGAGCTAGTGAGGAGGTAGGGCAGGAAGAGACTCCGAGGCAGCAACGTTATGCACAGAGAGAACAAAGGGTTGCTCAGTTTGATATTGGGGGAGGACTTGCGTTGCTTCGGAAGCATCTAGACAGGTTGGTTCCCTCAGATATTTGTAAACTGCAGTTGGAGGATCCGGAAGTTCAGAAGTGTGGTAATGGTGCTGTCGAGATCAAACACGAGGACGGGGAAACATGTCATGTGAACCTGTTGGAGGAGTTTGTGAGGCAACCACCTGAGCAGCCTACTGTCCCTGCGTTGGTCTGCAGTGGCCAAGGTGGAGAAGGAAAGGGGGGCAGTAGGGCACAGGTGGAGGAGAGTAGGGATTGTCATGTCTCGGCGGAGCAGTGGGCGGGGGACACGAGTCTGGTGGCTGTGGAAGCGCTAGAGCACCTGCCTGAGCAGCAGTGTGCAGCGCTCCAGCACCAGCTCGGTTCATACCCCACTGGTCGTGCCGAGCCCCTGAGCCTCACAACTCAGGCGGTGCAAGATGTTCCGCGGGCAGGTCACGTGTATGTTAGGAGACCGTTAGCCTCGTTGTTTCGGTGGTTCGAGGTGGGCGACGAGGCTTGGACATGGTTGTCAGGTCAAGGTCGACCCATGGCTGCCAAGGGTGGTGGTCAAAAGGAGGACTTTGAGCAGATTGGTGAGGTTGGCTGTGGCATAGAAGTGCCCGGTCGTCGCATAGCCTCCCAATGCTGCTCTAGTCGAATGCAACAGCCCTACCATAGACCGACTGTATCTGGCCATGTCGCTAAAAGCGGTGATGCTGGGCAGGCAGATGTAGTCGTAAGGAATGCGGGGGTGCGCATGTACGGTATCGGCGGGGAAGCCTTAGCAATAATGAACTATGGGAGTGACTGCACAGGTGGTACTGATTGTCCCTCTCATGACCTGGCTGTTCTAGGGACGAAGGTGGAGAAGGAGGGGGACTACAGGTTAGAAGCTGCAGTCTCGGCTGGGTTGTGGGAGGGCACTAGGATTGTTGTTCTGCGAGATAAGTTGTTTACTAGGCTGTGGCAGTGCATCCGCATGTTTGTTGCTTCTCCAGGCCTGATGTACGGGGTAGAATCCGACATGCAGGCTGGAGATAGTGCAAGGCTCAGTTTAATTCCCTACCGTATAAATCCTGCTCGACAGCCTGTGGTGCAAGCAGAGCTGGATTACGTGTTGACGAAGGGTCTGAGGGATAAGGAATGTCGTGAGTGGTCGTTGCCTGTAACTTTGCAACCTGTGTTAAGTGGCAAGATCAGTGTGTGTGCATTATCCCTGACAGACACCTATCCATTGCTCAAGGGTCTGAGGGATAAGGAATGTCGTGAGTGGTCGTTGCCTGTAACTTTGCAACCTGTGTTAAGTGGCAAGATCAGTGAGTGTGTTGATTGCGAGAGTGTGTGTGCATTATCCCTGACAGACGCCTATACCTTATCGAGAGTTGACGACACCATAGACCGCCTCGGGGCTGCATCGCCTATCACGAAGGTAGAACTAGTGAAAGGTTATTGGCAGGCCCCGTTGCCGGAAAGAGCGAAGAGAAGTGCCAGTCTTGTGATGAACTGGGCAGTTTATCAGTGTCAGGTGTTGTTGTGCTGCTGGAACACAAGTTGGATGTGTGGCATGCTAAGGGCACTGATAATGTTTTGGGTGATTGTTTGTCACGGGAGGGTCTGTTTGCAGGAGAACCCTCGCCGTTCAGTCAGTGTGTGTTGAGAGTGGAGAAAAACTAGGCTTGTCCCTGTAGAGCAGCTGCCAAAAACAACATTAAAATTAAATAAAAAAAATCACATAAAAACTCTTTCTTTTGATAGTTAATTGTAAGTTACCAATATTATAGCTAAAGTCCTAAGTTGAACCTGTCTTTCACTTAGGAGGCTGGGCTCTGTGAAGCTCGCTCAGGGAGCATAGTAGGCTAAATTATAGTATTTTGTTTGGAAAGGGTTATAAGATTTTCTTTATGTTGATATGTTGTTTTATGTAAGATTTGAGCTTTGAATTTCATTTCTGGTGGAGTGGCTATGTGTGACGGGTCTTGTCGGCATTCTGCCTTGTCAGATATCATGCTCGCCTAATGTTGAGCGTCCTATATCTTGGGCGGGGTGTGACGCCTGCCAGCGTTGGCAGAATCGCCTCCCGGTAGCCACTAGCGCTCGCCAGGGCAGTGAAATGGGCTACAGTCTATCTACAATGTTGTACTTTCTTTCTTGTGAATCGTCATGGCACAGGCAGTATAGAAGTGGTCTTTATTTTTGCCTGTGACAATGCATTATATTTTATATCATGAGTTGAACATAAGATGCATTGTAGTGAAGGAGAGAGAGAGAGCGAGCGAGCAGTGTGGGGGAGGTGAGTGTTGCTTTTCCTCCTCCTCCCTCCTGGAGGAGTTGCTCGCCCGCGTGGTCTTTTCTCTCGGTTTTGATTGGCTGGTGGTTGCTGGCGCCTTCTGCAGGCCTGCTGCCTGGTGACGTAGCGGCCTGTGATTTGCTGACTACCATGCCTTTGTGTGTGATCCTGGAGGGGTCCCGAGGAGCTATTCTCCTCAGAGCTTGCCTGACCAGCATACCCTTCACATGTCCCCTTGCTACCTGTCTCCCGACTTCTACCTATAGAACACTTTCTCTCTCTCTCAACTTCTTACCTCTCATTCTTTCAATCTATTTAATATCATAACTCCCCTTTGGTTCTCCACGATTTCATACATCGGCCATCGTATTATATGCTGAAGCTCTCAGATATTATATGTTTAGTTAGGCATTTTGGAGGGGTTACCATTTTGTCTGTAGAGGTTCGACACACTCACGGTGTCTCCCTGCCTATTCCTTGTGTGACGCTTCTGCATAGTAGCTACGTGCGGGCATGCGCGCGTGTCAGCTGCCCAGCCGTTTAGAAACCGGCTGGTGGCATCCGGTCGGCAGGCTTTTCCTTAGTATATATCCTATGACAACGTAACTAATGTCTGGGATATTCTTATGTTGTTTCACAGCTTGAAGCTGCCCTTATTCTTAACCAACGCATCTTAGTATATTTTATTCTCGATAGTTGATTATTTCATTATAATATATAAGATGTAAGTCTAGTGAGGGCGGGAGGGGACGAGCCTGAAGCGTTGCCATATGCATTTCATTGCAACGTTAGGCTTAGTTTCGACTCACGCACGGGGTAGAGGATTTTGACCCGGCAACTGTGTTGAGTGCTGCCAAGCATGGGGTGTATTCTGCATGCCTAGGGCAGGGTCCAGACAGATTCAAGACTCAGAGCTCACCTCACTGTCGTACCCTTCGGACCCCCTTGATATCTATCCCTCTCAACCCCACTTAGAAACTTTCTCTCTTACTTTGTATACCTTCCTTCCACTACTTCACCAATCTATTTAATTATCCCATCCCCTTGATAGACCTTATATCTATTATTGTATTAACGACGAGCTCTCAGATAACTAGATAGGATTTTGGGCCTTATGCAGGAGATGTAATTGTTAACCCTCTCCGACATATGACGCAATTTTGGGCCTGTTGTGGATACTTTAAAACCTTTGTTACCATCAGGGGTATATAAAAACCTTTAGTTTAGTTACTTCAACCTCTGCAGTTGTCTTTGAGTTAGCTGTGGGCAGAAAACTAATTTTGGAGAGGTAATTATATGAGTGAGAGAACTCTATTTCTTATTGCTAATCTGGCATCCTCTGCGCCATATGAGCGTGAAAGGGTTAATGAGACCTAGGAAGCTTTTTTGTTGTCTCATATTTGGTGGTTTCATGCTTGCTAGTGTGTTCTTGTGTCAGGTTAGCAGGGGCTAGACCGGAGGGGAGGCTTTTTGCGATCCTTTAAGTAAAGTCTGCTGGTGCGAGTCCTGTGGACCCGCACGACTTTACTAGGATACCCGTGGGAGTCTAGGGGCATTTTCTTGTCTGTGTCCCTGTGTGTCTAGTGTTGTGTTGTGTGAGGGCCCTTGCCTAGTCCACTCAGCACTGCGCTAGCACGTCTTGCTTTTGTTTTAGGGTCGCCAGGAGAGAGTCAGATACTTGCGATCTGAGTCTCTCAAGAGAGCACCCTTTCAATTAGAGTAATTTGGCGCACAGACTTGGGAACGTCCCTAGGCTAGAGCAGGTGGCTCAGCCCGGGTATCCGAAGCCTATATCCTTCCGGCTAGACCTCTGCCACCTGGCAGATTAACAGCTAGGGGTTTATTATCCCTGTATGCTTGTTATTGTGCCACAGTTTACCGTTTTTGTGAGCATTGTGAGTCAGGGTGTGGCTTAGAGACTCTGTCCGAGCAGGCTTGCCTGACTAAGAGTGAGAAGCACACCTGTATGTGGTTATGTTGCGAGTTGCTGCCTTTATTTAATTATACCTATGCCATTATACACTGTATGGCCTATCACTAGTATTTATTCCTGCTTATGAGTTAAGAGTTCTCTAAATCCGTAACGTACTTTCTTTGCTAAGCATCAGATCCTACAGTAGCCACATGCAGTTTAGAAACCCGCATCTTGTCTACCTGTACGATGTTTTGAGGACTGTTTGCTTTCACCTTCTTTCACGCAGGGGTGATTAGTTGTATTAATTAACGTAACGTTAAATGTACTTTCTTCTAGTTTGTTATTAAATTGTTTCTGCAATTTAATTCCGTAATCTATCTTTTCCTTGAAGCTTTAAGTCAACTTAATTGTGTGATCTTTTATATAGCCTGCTTGACTATCAGCAGTCTATAGTGCGTGCACCCTGTAACCGAGTCATAGGATACCTCGTTGTCCAGGCAGGACTCTTAACGGTTTAGGGTGGTTTGTTGCCTGGGTTTATAGATAAGGGTTGGATCTAGCGTTTTCCGTTGTTGCTTGTTGCCGCATACCTAGTCCAATAGAAAGAGCCCAGTGTTTATATATCCCAGGACGTAACAAATGGCGACCTTGCATAGGATTTACTGAACAGAGGATTATAGTGGTCATTTGTTTTGAAATTCCTTATGATTAGAGGAATACAGTGGACATAGAGTATTTTTTTGGAGCAACCAATATAACACATTAAAGACTTTAAATAACATTAGTATATACATACTTGCATAGGAGATAAAGCACATTCTATAACCGTGATAATTACTGCAGTACACAAACATGTCTAATACATCAGAACACAGTGATGGGTCAGGTCACGATGCGGGCTCGGAGGGAGAAAGACCTGTGGAGTGGCTAGTCGATAGCGAGGAGGGTGCTAGAAGATTTTTAGAGGTGCCCCTTACCGCTGCCAGGGTGTTGAAGCTGAATAAGTATGGCTTAAAGTGTGTGGCATGTCTTCAGGGTAACCAGGGTTTAAGTGGCATGAGGAAAGATCAGCTGAGGACTTTGATATTGGGTTTAGAAGGGAGAGACCTGGGTGGAGAGGTGACTGGGGGCCCCGGTCCCCAGCCCCCCCTCCACTCTACCCCCATGTCAAACGTCAGAGTGCCTGAATTTAGTACATATCCCCAAGTTGATGGTCAATGGCAGCGTGGAATTCAATCACAGGGACCCTCTCCATTAAATGCACCTTCCCCTCCTCAAGGGTTGACTCCAGATTTGTTGTTTCGGCTTGAGATGGCCAAGGTTGAGGTTGCTAGAGCTCAGGTTGAGGCTACCGAAAGACAGGCTAGAGCTCAGGTTGAGGCTAGTGTGCAGGCTGAGGCTGCAGAGAGAACAGCTATACGAGAAGCTGAACTGCAGGCAGAGTCTACTAGGTATCGGGCTGACAGGGAGCTGGAGAGATCTCGAGTCGAGGTAACAGGGCGAAATATTGGGGGAGGTAACAGACATCGGGACCAATCATTGTCGCACCTGCTTAAACTAGTTCCTGTGTTCGATGAATTAGGTGTGGCTGAGTTTTTTATGCGATTTGAGAAGTGTCAGGAACACCAGTGGCCTCAGGAAAAGTGGGCAGCGTTAGTTTCACCAAGACTCCTAGGAAAGGGGCTAAAAGCGTATGATGCACTACCTTTAGAGTCCTGTGTAGTTTATGATGAGCTAAAGAAGGCTGTGCTACGGGCCTATGAGTTACAACCAGAAATTTACCGCTTGAAGTTTCGGGGTGTTACTAAGGGCAAGGATAGTACCTTCCTAGAACACGCCCGGGACTTGTCTGATGCACTACGACATTGGCTGCGTTCTGAGAGGGCAGCTACTTTTGAGGAGTTGAGTGAGCTGGTTCTCTTGAAGCAGTTCTTTAAGTGCACAGGCGGGGACTTAACATTAAATATAAAGGAAAACAATCCTAGAACTCTCCAGGAGGCAGCAGAAATGGCTGACCGCCGACTGTCATTAATTCTAGGGTGCGAAGCAACAGCTAGGAGTGAGTCGGGTGCAAAGGATCGTACCCCTCCCCCTCCCAAGAATTTTGATACACATAAATACACAAAACCATCTAGCACTGACAATAAAACTGAACATAAACCAAATACCGTCCCGTATAAGAAGTCTAATGGTACCTCCCACTCCCAAGGGAAACCAAAGAGTAAAGAGTGCTTTGCATGTTACAAGGAGGGTCACTTTGCAAATGCTTGTCCAAACAAGCCACCAAACAAGGTTGTGTCATTGGCCCGCAGCATAGGGGTGTCGCCTATATCTTCTGAGTTTGCCAAGGGTAGTTCGTCAGAGGTTGGGACACAGCCTGTGTTCAAGAGTCCGGAAGGCTCGAACCCTGTCCGCGACGTCTTTGGGGGTCATAGAGGGCATGGTTTTGTGAGGTGGGCTGGCGAAAGGCGAGGAGTTAAGCTATTGCGTGATACGGGGGCTTCTCAGACCTTGTTAAAGAACTTTACTGGTAGGCCGATTAACGCTGCTCGGGTGGTGGTAGTTCAGGGGATCAATGCTACGAAGTCCTACCCGCTGGTGCGGATGGAGCTGGAGGTGGGTGGTGTGGCGAAGGAGCTGGATGTAGGAATTGTAGAGAACTTGCCTGTTGGGGGCGTCGACCTCCTCCTCGGCAACGACTTTGCGGTGCCTGCTTCTAAGGTTTCACCCTTGGTCGTTGCCGAGAAGGCGGCCGACGTTAGTAGGGAGGAACAGGAGTGGGTTGAGAAGTGTAGCGTACAAACCATGGCGTGTGTTGTGACGCGTTCTCAGACATCCGGAGCCTTGCAGCCACCACCTCAGTCTATCATACCGCGGAGGAAAGGTCACAAGAAAACGGGAAGTGTTGGTCAATTGGAGAGTTTTGAGCCGGCAGTGTTTCTTGGTGACTCATTATTGGCACCTATGTTAGAGTCTGGAGAGGCCCCGGGGCCTGTCACCGCTAGTGCAGGTGCAGGGCAGGAAGAGACTCTGCGACAGCATCGTTATGCGCAGCGTGAGGAAAGGATGGGACATTGGAGGTGGAAATAAATTATTTAAGATGAACTTGGATAATCTCGCACCTGCTGATACATGTTCCTTGCAGCTGGAAGATCCTGAAGTCAGGGCGTGTGGTAATGGTGCTATCGAACTGGAGAGCGATGGCGATGCGCAGCCTGGTGATTTTTTCTTGTCCGAGGGGATCTTGTATCGGAGACATCAGGATCCCAAGAAAAAGTGGGATGGCGGGTCAGGATTAGTGGACCAGTTAGTAGTACCGAGGGTGTGCCGTGAGAGTTTATTGAGATTAGCTCATGATGTGCCTTTGGCAGGGCACCTGGGGGCACATAAGACGGAGGCAGCTCTGAGCAAGCTTTTCTGGTGGCCTGGGTTAAAGGCGAGTGTCGTGTCATGGGTGTCACAGTGTCACACTGGTCAAGTTGTTGGGAAACCCAATCAGGTCATCCCGAGAGCCCCGTTACAACCCATCCCTGTCATTGGGCCGCCCTTCAGCAAAGTAGTTATCGATATGGTTGGCCCATTGCCCCCCACTAGTGCCGGCAATACATTTTTACTAACTGTAATGGATGTAGCAACACGGTATCCAGATGCTTACCCCATGCGCAATGGGATGGCTAAGACTGTTGTCAAAAACCTACTTGTCTATTTCTCTCGTTATGGCTACCCTCAGGAGATAATCCAATTTTACTTCTGCTCTGTTTAAGCAGACCATGCAGCAACATGGGATAGTGTCTGTGGTGTCATCTGCCTACCATCCCGAGAGTCAGAGAGTTTTGGAAAGGTGGCACTCGACTCTCAAGAGTATGTTGCGGTGTTATTGCATGGAAAATGGGAAGGACTGGGATCTAGGTCTCCCATACGTTTTATTTGCTGCGAGAGAAGTACCTGGGGAGAGCTTGGGATTTAGCCCGAACGAGTTGGTTTTTGGACACAGGGTCAGGGGGCCCCTCCACATAGTCAAGGAGATCTGGGAGGGAGTCACAAAGCCATGCTCGCTTCTAAAGTATGTAATTGAAAGCCGTGAGAGAATACTAAAGAGCTTGGAGGTAGCAGGTCGGAACCTTAAGAGTTCACAAGCTCATATGAAGGACAGATACGACCAAAAGGTGAAGCTGAGGGAGTTTGAAGTAGATCAGGAGGTACTGATACTACTGCCTCTGGTGGGACACCCCTTGTCTGCCAAGTATTCTGGTCCGTATCGGGTTGTAAGGAAGGTTTCTGATCTCGACTATTTAGTAGCTACTCCTGATCGTAAGAAAATGAACCAACTTTGCCATGTAAATCTGATGAAAGAGTATGTGAGGCGCCCCTCCGAGCCTCTCACTGTCCCGGTGTTGATCTGCAGCGATCGTGGTGGAGAAGGAGGAAGGGACAGTCAAGCTGCGGGGGAGGATAATTGGGATTGTCATGTTTCCGCGGATCAGTGGGCGGGGAATTCTAGACAAGTGGCTCACGAGTTGGTAGCTGATAGCGGATTGTCATCAAGGGTGGATGATGTTGGTTAGACTGCCACAGGATTGAGGGTTGAGTGTGGAGGAAAATAGGCTGTCACTGTAGTTCAGCCGAAAAAGAAAAAAAATTAAAAAAGCAAAAACCTTATAAAAACTTATTTTTTATAACGTGTAGAATTTTGTATAAGATGTTGTAGCAGTATCTAAGTTGAATGTTTTCGCTTATTGTCGCTAAGTTAGTTGAACTTGCTCGGTGGAGCGAAACTGTCTTTATTTTTTTTATATATAGTGCCTTGTGTCGCAACAGTGTGTGGTACTATGAGAAGCTTTCTGTTAGATATGAAGAACTTAGTCAAGGGTCTTATATCTTGGGGGAGGTGTGACGCTTCTGCATAGTAGCCACGTGCGGGCATGCGCGCGCGTCGGCTGCCCAGCCGTTTATAAACCGGCTGGTGGCAGCCGGTCGGCAGGCTTTTCCTTAGTATATATCCTACGACAACGTAACTAATGTCTGGGATATTCTTATGTTGTTTCACAGCTTGAAGCTGCCCTTATTCTTAACCAACGCATCTTAGTATATTTTATTCTCGATAGTTGATTATTTCATTATAATATATAAGATGTAAGTCTAGTGAGGGCGGGAGGGGACGAGCCTGAAGCGTTGCCATATGCATTTCATTGCAACGTTAGGCTTAGTTTTGACTCACGCACGGGGTAGAGGATTTTGACCCGGCAACTGTGTTGAGTGTTACCAAGCATGGGATGTATTCTGCATGCCTAGGGCGGGGTCCAGACAGATTCAAGACTCAGAGCTCACCTCACTGGACCCCCTTGATATCTATCCCTCTCAACTCCACTTAGAAACTTTCTCTCTTACTTTGTATACCTTCCTTCCACTACTTCACCAATCTATTTAATTATCCCATCCCCTTGATAGACCTTATATCTATTATTGTATTAACGACGAGCTCTCAGATAACTAGATAGGATTTTGGGCCTTATGCAGAGATGTAATTGTTAATGAGACCTAGGAAGCTTTTTTGTTGTCTCATATTTGGTGGTTTCATGCTTGCTAGTGTGTTCTTGTGTCAGGTTAGCAGGGGCTAGACCGGAGAGGAGGCTTTTTGCGATCCTTTAACCCTCCTGGCCTGGTTGTCATTTTAAAATGACACCACGAATTAAGGGCAGGAGCCCGGGTGTCATTTTAAAATCTGTAAGCTTGAAAGCCTATTCAGCTTGGTCTGAACGCCGTGCGTCCGACGCATGTAAACAAAGCTGATCGTTACGTCACCGCACCTCCGAAAACAAGAAAGAGAAGACTCGTTTGTTATTGTATGTCGTTGTTTCAGTAGTGAAAAGATCGTCATATTGCTAACATCGCCTGCAAGTGCTCTCCACTGAAATTGTCATCACAACTGAACCAGTTGACATAGAGAGCTCTACTCAACGCCAGTCTACAGATTGGAAACCGCACTACATTTATAGATGCGTGGGAAATTTCTAGCAGTTAAACTAAACAAAAATACGGTAGCCTAGGCCTAGACGTTTTTCGGCCAGATCGCCCGGGTAGCCCACACTGTCATTTTGAGAGCCTGCCCGGGCCAGGAGGGTTAAGTAAAGTCTGCTGGTGCGAGTCCTTTGGACCCGCACGACTTTACTAGGATACCCGTGGGAGTCTAGGGGCATTTTCTTGTCTGTGTCCCTGTGTGTCTAGTGTTGTGTTGTGTGAGGGCCCTTGCCTATTCCACTCAGCACTGCGCTAGCACGTCTTGCTTTTGTTTTAGGGTCGCCAGGAGAGAGTCAGATACTTGCGATCTGAGTCTCTCAAGAGAGCACCCTTTCAATTAGAGTAATTTGGCGCACAGACTTGGGAACGTCCCTAGGCTAGAGCAGGTGGCTCAGCCCGGGTATCCGAAGCCTATATCCTTCCGGCTAGACCTCTGCCACCTGGCAGATTAACAGCTAGGGGTTTATTATCTCTGTATGCTTGTTATTGTGCCACAGTTTACCGTTTTTGTGAGCATTGTGAGTCAGGGTGTGGCTTAGAGACTGTCCGAGCAGGCTTGCCTGACTAAGAGTGAGAAGCACACCTGTATGTGGTTATGTTGCGAGTTGCTGCCTTTATTTAATTATACCGATGCCATTATACACTGTATGGCCTATCACTAGTATTTATTCCTGCTTATGAGTTAAGAGTTCTCTAAATCCGTAACGTACTTTCTTTGCTAAGCATCAGATCCTACAGTATCCACATGCAGTTTAGAAACCCGCATCTTGTCTACCTGTACGATGTTTTGAGGACTGTTTGCTTTCACCTTCTTTCACGCAGGTCACGATTAGTTGTATTAATTAACGTAACGTTAAATGTACTTTCTTCTAGTTTGTTATTAAATTGTTTCTGCAATTTAATTCCGTAATCTATCTTTTCCTTGAAGCTTTAAGTCAACTTAATTGTGTGATCTTTTATATAGCCTGCTTGACTATCAGCAGTCTATAGTGCGTGCACCCTGTAACCGAGTCATAGGATACCTCGTTGTCCAGGCAGGACTCTTGACGGTTTAGGGTGGTTTGTTGCCTGGGTTTATAGATAAGGGTTGGATCTAGCGTTTTCCGTTGTTGCTTGTTGCCGCATACCTAGTCCAATAGAAAGAGCCCAGTGTTTATATATCCCAGGACGTAACACTTGGCTGTCTGCTGGGCTATTTAATGCTAGACTGGGGTAAGGCTACTTGTGTTGTGATTTCCGATGTGTAACAGGTTTTGTTTAACCTGTACAATCGCAACGGAGACGTGGGAAGCCTAGGTGGTCTTTCTGACTGTGTACCTTGTGAGTTTAGCACTGTGCTGCGAGTGAGGGCTTTTGCCTCTGCCACCCAGCACTGTGCTAACTCGTTTTGTTTTGACTTTGCGAGGGTCGCCAGGAGAGAACCAGATACTAGCGATCTGGATCTCTCAAAGCACCCCGTCAATTAACGTAATTTAGCCGCACAGTCTTAAGGACCTCGCTTGGCTATGAGCCGCTTGCTCAGCCATTGTTTCCTAGCCTACGACATCCCAGCTAGACTTTATTAGCCTAGCAGACACCCGTTTAGAATTATAAGCTCTTATGTTATGTATGCAGCATTCTTATTCACGTTGACTGTAAGCCTTGGTTGTTGTTGAGTTGCACAACCTGAGCAGGTTTTTTGAGTTGCCTGACGAAGGACTTCTTTTGTTGTTGGAGATAATACTAGTATGCATTTATCGTTATTCCCGTGTCAGTTGACACTGTCTGTCTCTACACTTGTCCTATATTGACCCTGCTTTATATAACAGTTCAAAATCAGATACGATAATCTTACCCCAGCATCAGACTTTCTTCAGAAGATTCCTGCTCGATGCTTTGGGACTTTCGTTCACTTTCTCTAGTATAGGAGTGACAGTTCATTATTGTTTAGAGTAACTTTAAACATACCTTCTTCTAGTTTGCATTAAATCATTGCAGTGATTTAATTAAGATCTCTATCTTTTCCTAGTATACCTTATTAACGTAATTGTATGTTGTTGTGATCAGGCTGTATCAGAGATCATCAGCCTGTAGTAGTAGTGCACTTTTACCGAGTTATAGGATACCCCGTTATCGCAGATTTAACACTGGAGGGTATAGGTGTTTTTGTGCGCCGGCATTATAAGTTCCGGGGTTGGATCTAGTGTTACCGTTGTGGCTGTGTGCTTTCCTAGTCCAATGATTAAGAACCCTTGTTTTTATACGAGCCCCGGTCGTAACAAGTTGGACAACCTTTCAGCACCTGATTGCAACAGCTGATATGTGAGTTTCACCTCATTAAAAATATTACTGTACAAACTGTACCGGTAACTAAATGTGTAAAATGAAAGTGGTATAGCTGAACAATATTATCCTATAAACAAAGACATTCCTTGTAGAAGGTTTTACTGGGTGAATGCGACATTCCTTACAGTATCTTACACTTAAAAACAACAATAAATACCTAACCCAACAAGACTAATCTGTATAACTAGCGAACATGTCCGAAACCTAATGCTCGTCCAGAAGTCTTTGATTTCCGGATGGGAGCAGTTTTAGTGTACAAATAATATATTACTCAAGCTGTCTAAGTAGACACTTTCTTATCACACACATTTTGAATACACATAATAGGTTATACATTAGCCTATACGCTAAAAAAACAATTATGTAGTAGTGTTATTAATGGAAAAATAAAACCCTGGCACTAATAAGCATGTGATTCTTTCAGGAGCTGCCCGTGTCCAAATACTCCCATGATAATCTATGTTGAATATTTTCACTCACTATTGAAGAGTATAGTAATAAGTGCTTCAGTATGCTATGCGTAACGCAAATTGCAAGAGTTGGGTCGCAATAAGATAGAATATGTACCTAATACAAGTGAGGAGTGAGCTACCGGGGACGGAAAGTTAACGTTAGTGTCATGTACATCACCCCGTTTCTTAGAAAAGTTAACATAAAACTTTTGACTATTTATCGTTGTCAAGTGAACACACCCCAGGTAAAGATGCAAGTAAGAAGACAAAAACAAATGAAGGATTAGAGGACAGGGATGAGAAAAAAATAGGCCAATGTGCCAAGCTTACCAATTAACAGAACATCCAGGAAGCTATAATGAGCTGAAGAGCTTGATGTAGAGGCCTTAGGCTGGATGTCCCAGGGTGCACCATGTAGAGGGTCTGGACCTAAAGCATCTTCCATTTGTGGCTGCTTTGGATGAGGCATTGCATATGGAGAGCAGGATGTGGAGGCCTTAGGCTGGATGTCGCAGGGTGCATCATGTAGAGGGTCTGGACCTAAAGCATCTTCCATTCTTGGCTGCTTTGGATAAGGCATTGCATATGGAGAGCAGGATGTGGAGGCTATAGGTTGCATATCGCTGAATGTATCTTGTACACTAGCAGTACCAGCACATGAAGAAGCGGCATGATTTGTTCTTGCCCGTTTTGAAGGTTTCCCTTCTGGAGAGAGGATTTTAAAAACCAGCCTCTTTCGACCCCTCTTCTGGACACGAGCAGCCCTGTCGCTATCTGTAAGGAAGGCATACATGTAATGAAAATCACAAAGGGTATTACTGTATCTAACTTTTGTTTTACTTCATAGACAACTTCCTAGGTGCAGTACCATTTAATTAATTGTACCATTTAATTAATTGATATAGGCCTAGCTTAAGTGATAATTGAACACTGAGAGTTGAAATAGAAGTTAACACAATAATAAAAACCGCTTACACAATACCAAAATAGTGAGCCATCCTACTTGATGTACCGGTACGGTAAATTTGTGAGCGCGTTTTGAAGTTATACCGGTATTAGTTTTTAATAAAATGTAATACATATTTTAAAACTATATTTAAACTAAATACCAGACGTTAAAACGATGACGCTACCGTGCGAGATTTTTATATTTACGCGCGTGCTGGCAATTTTCCTTTTTCAACCGGTTTTGTTTATTAAACTTACCTTATTTAGGAAGCCCAGCAAGAATGTTAAGTGCGGGCACACCGCCAGCCTTGTTTACACTACGCGTAGTGGCGTCGGACCTTTGCCATCATGTTCCCGTCTATTTTGACTGCCTTTGGATACAATAATATGTCGAGGAGGGGCTTCCCTCTCCCCCCCATGACATATTGTCATCATCATATATATTTCCAGCAGGGGGCAAATTACCCCAAAAATCGCCGTCAAACGACGCGAACTTAACCACGGCGATCGACAAATGTAAACATGACGGCAGCGGGGGAGGCGTCGGACCTTTGCAATCATGTTCCCGTCTATTTTGAATGCCATTGGATACAATAATATGTTGAGGGGGGCTTTGCCCCCCATCACCCCCCCCCATGACATATTGACATCATCATATATATTGCCAGCAGGGGGCAAATAACCGAGAAAAAAATCGCCGACAAAATAGACGTGAAGTTAACCGCGGCGATCGCCTTATGTAAACATGATGACCGAACGCCCGAACTCTACATCCATCCCGGAAGCCCTAGTCCCTACTACTGACGTGCAGGTACAAAGGAGTACAAAGGAAATCAAGCAACAACAGGTCTAGTGACCCTTCTAGGCTGCTTGTCTTCCAAAACACTGAGGATCAAGTGTCCAAACAGTGGTTTAGAGTGGGTAAGGGAACATTGGAAAGGGAACTACTGCCCTGGAACAAATGTCCGTGGCAGGACTAGGAAGTTAGGGGACATATGGGTTAGTAACTGAGGGGAGGATAAAATAAAGTTATTCATTTACAAATGCAGTCAGTCGCGGGCTTGATGAAAGATATTTGTCTATGCGGAGTTTAAATGAATCAACGGTGATGCAGTCTATAACGTCTCGGGGAAGCCCATTCCACAAGTTAACAACTCGATTGAAGAAGAAATTCTTAGATTCGTGTGAGTTAAAAGATTTACCAATAATTTTGCAACCGTTTCCCCGCGTTTAATTAGATTGGTCGATGGTGAAGTACTTACTACAGTTCATATTGTCGATGCCTTTGATGATTTTGAACATTTGAATTAAGTCGCCTCTTAATCTGCGCTGGGTTAAAGGAAATAGATTTAATTCTCTAAGACGCTCTTCGTATGGTTTGTTCTTTAGGCTAGGTATCATTTTGGTAACTCTACGTCGAAGTAGTTCTAGCTTGTTTATGTCTTTTTGGTAATAAGGGCACCAGCATTGAACGCAGTATTCCAGAAGAGGGCGGACTAAGGAATTGTAAAGGGTTAGGATAACGTCTTTGGATTTATGTTCAAATGACTTGCCTATAAAGCCAATTATTTTGTTTGCCTTCTTAACAACTTCTGAACATTGTTGACTCGGTTTTAGGTTACTCGATATTGTTACTCCCAGATCGGTTTCTCTGTTTACATTCTTAAGCTGAGTGCCATTCATCGAATAGTTTGCTTTCTCATTTAGGTATCCGATATGTAGTACTTTACATTTATCCGCATTGAAACTCATTTGCCAAATTTGGGCCCAATGTGACAATTTATCTAGATTGTGATGCATATCGTCAACTTGTTCTTTTGAGGGTACGCTATTTGCAATTTTTGTATCGTCAGCAAATTTTGAGATTGTACAGGTGAGACCCTTATCTATGTCGTTGATGTAAATTAGAAAGAGAATTGGTCCTAGTACCGATCCCTGTGGTACCCCGCTACTTACATTGGTCCATTTAGATGCCTTACCGTTTATGACTACTCTTTGCTTTCTGTCGCTGAGCCAATTTTCTATCCATTTCAACACACCGTCTTGTATTCCATGCGCTTTTAGTTTTAGCAGTAAACGTTTGTGGGGAACTTTGTCAAAGGCCTTTTGAAAATCAAGGTATATAATATCTACAGCTTTACTCTCATCGTAGAGGTTGAGGATATCGTGGAAGAAGTCTAAGAGGTTTGTTAAACAGGAACGTTTTTTACGAAAGCCGTGTTGAGTATCTTTAAGTATGTTATTTTCCTCTAAGTGATTTACGAGTCTGTCTCTTATGACCATTTCTAGCATTTTACATACAACTGAGGTTAAGCTAATTGGACGATAGTTACTGGGTAGGGATTTGCTGCCTTTTTTGAATATCGGTGTTACGTTGGCTATCTTCCACTGATCAGGCATAGTTCCAGACTGCAAGGATTTATTGAATAGTAATGTCAGTGGTTTGGAGAGCTCATCCTTAGCTTCCTTTAGAATTCTAGGCGAGATTGTATCAGGTCCAGGCGTTTTATTTACCTTGAGTTTATCTAAACAATTCAATACTTCTCTCTCTGTAACGGTGATATTGCTTAGAACATCTGAATTATCAATCTGAATCGGCGATGGTGTAGGGATATCACTGAGGTCTTCTGTTGTAAAAACTGATGCAAAGAAGGTATTGAGGGCATTACTCATTTGTACTTCGTCTTTGGTGTATTCTCCATTTTCATCAACTAACGGTCCAACAGTTGAAGTAACTACTTTTTGTTTTCTGATATAACTATAGAATTCTTTAGGGTTTGTTTTACTTTGATTCGCAATATGTAACTCTAGGGTCTTTTTACTTTGCTTAATTAACTTTTTGGCTTTGCGTCGTAGCTCTACAAATTTCACCCGTTCTTCGTCATTTTGTGAGGATTTTAATCTATCATTAGCAATTTTTAGCAAGCAGGCAGTTTGAAATATCTTTATTCCACCATTTAGGCTTATTATTATGGCCTGGACGCCATATTTTCGATGGTATGCAGTCTTGCACTGCTTTTAGGTAAGTGGTCTCGAATAACTTCCAAGATGTATTTATGTCGTTATTGTTAATTAAAAAGCTCCAGTCAGTTTCTTTAAACATAGCTCTAAGTTTATGAAAGTTTGCTTTCTTGAAATTAGGGACTTTTTCGATGCTTCTATTTGGTTCGTTACTAGTAAAGTTTAAAGTGAAAGTTATCGTACGATGGTCGCTGTTACTGAATTCATCACCAACATTCAAATTCTCTATTAATTCTTAATTTGTTGCAAGTACAACGTCAAGAACGTTATTACCACGGGTCGATGTTCGAACAAATTGATAAAGCGAACTCTCTTGCAAGTGTTACGATCCAGGTTCTCAAAAGGCACAGGGCTCTTCAACATTGGACTAGATAATGGCAAAAAGCAACAACGGTAACACTAGATCCAACCGCTGCCTTAAACACTGGAAAACAAAACACCATTACCGCCCTGAGTCGTGCCTGGACAACGAGGTATCCTATGACTCGGTAACTGGTGCACACACACTAGGCTGACGCTCAATGAAACAGCCTATTCTCAAACAGTAAAAGATTACTCGATTATGTTACACAAAGAAAAGATAGTTAACGTGATTAATTAACGTTACGGTAGATACTCAAATAACTGGCACTCCTGTATTAAAGAAAGTGCAATGCTAGTCCTGTAACATCAACTGGAAACTTCTGAAATAAGTCTGATGCTGGGAAGATGTTCGTAAAGAATCTTGAACAATTATAATGCAGAATACGGGTCACAATAAATGCTAGGACATATAGTAATAATAGGCAGGCGAATAATAAAGACTGCGCAAAGGTAGTAATGCTCGACAACTAAAGAAATGCTTTGTGACACAACGCAACAGCCTACTCGGGTTGTGCAACTCAACAACAACCTCGGCTCAAAAGTGCAGTGAATAATAATGCTGCATACATATAATAATGGGGCTTATCTCTAACCAGTGTCTGCTCAGTTAATAAAGTCTAGCTGGGGTATCAAGTCAGGGCAACAATGGGCGAGCATGCGGCTCATAGCCTAACGTTGTCCAAGGGTGGTATAATGAAGATTACGTTATATGACGGGGATGCTCTCTTGATAAATCTAGGTCTCTAGTACCTAGCTCTATCCTGGCGATCCCTCAGAAGTCAACACAAAGAGGCAGCACTATGTTGTGAGGGATAGGCTATGGCCCTCTCACACCACAGCGCTGTGCTCGCAAAGTAAACCAACCCGAAGACAACTTAGGCTCCCACAGTACCTGTCGATGTCATGCAGAGCTTAGCTAACACTGCAGACATCGGAGACAACGACACAGTAACTTTACCCCTAGTCTAGCTTTAGATAACCAAGAAGAATCACTCAACACCTTGCAAGGGAGACATATACCGGTCTACAACCTTCCCGAGAGAGGACACATACGGAAAAGTCGGGAAAATCATCTGCACTCAGTACTCGGCTACAATATTATCTTAAAATTAATTATTAAAAAGAAAGTTTTTATTTAATTTTTCATATTTTATTTTAATGTTGTTTTTGGCGGCTACTATAGATGTAGCCTAATTTTCTTCTAATCAAAGCCAACAACTCCTGCCCTGCGACCCTACGCTGATGCTACCTACACACGCGAGCCAACAAGCACCAGCGCAAAAATACACCGCGAGCCAAGACAGGAGGCTATACCAACATACTGTGGTAGCCTACCCCGGATCCTCCACCCACGACAGACACTGACTGAACAGCGAGGGTTCTCCTGCAAACAAAGCCAAAACATTATCAGTGCCCTTAGCATGCCACACATCCAACTTGTGTTCCGGCAGCACAACCACACCTGACACTGACAAACTGCCCAGTTCATCGCAAGACTGGCACTTCTCTTCGCTCTTTCCGGCAACGGGGCCTGCCAATAACCCTTCACTAGTTCTACCTTCGTGATGAGCGAGGCAGCCCCGAAGCGGTCTATGGTGTCGTCAACTCTGGGTAATGGATAGGCGTCTGTCAGGGATAATGCTTCCACACTCTTGCAATCAACATAGACACGGACTCTGCCACCAAACTCAGGTTGCAAAGCCACTGGCACCGACCACTCACGATATCCCTCATCCCTCAGACCCCCTCTCCACACGCCGTCCAGCTCCGCCTTCACAACAGGCTGTCGAGCAGGATTCACACGGTAGGGTACCAACTCGAGCCTTGCACTGTCTCCAGCCTCCATGTCGGATTCTACCCCGTACATCAGGCCTGGAGAAGCAACAAACATGCGGACGTACTGCCACAGCCTAGTAAACAACTCCTCTTGTCGCTCAGGAACAAGAGGTTGCAACTTATCTCGCAGAACAATATGCCTAGTGCCCTCCCACATCTCCTTCACCATGTGGAGAGGACCCCTCACCTGATGCCCGAAAACAAGCTCATTCGGACTGAAACCGAGACTCTCTCTAGGTACTTCTCTTGCTGCAAACAAAACATACGGCAGACCAAGGTCCCAATCCTTTCCATTCTCTGCGCAGTAACATTGAAGCATGCTTTTCAGCGTGGCGTGACACCTCTCCAACACCCCTTGACTCTCCGGGTGATATGCAGAAGAGACGACAGTGCTGATGCCATGCTGAATCATAGTTTGTTTGAACAGATTAGATGTAAAATTAGAACCTTGGTCCGATTGCACCTCTTGCGGGTAACCATACCGCGAGCAATACAAGAGCAGGTTCCGGACAACAGTTTTCGCCGTGCCATTTCTCATTGGATATGCATCAGGATAACGAGTGGCCACATCCATGATAGTTAATAGAAATTTATTACCGGCACTAGTAGGGGGTAGGGGTCCAACCATATCAATGATGACCTTACTGAAGGGCGGTCCACTGACAGGAATGGGGTGCAACGGGGCTCTCGGAATTGTTTGGTTAGGTTTTCCAACCCTCTGGCACGTATGACACATTGCTATCCAGGTTACCACCTGCCCCTTTAACCCCGGCCACCAAAACAATTTTTCTAAAGCCGTCACCGTTTTTCTCACCCCTAGATGTCCTGCCAGTGGTATGTCATGCGCCAACCTCGGTAGGCTATCCCTGCACTCCCGTGGCACCACCAACTGGTCCACTACTCCGGACCCCTCTTGCCAACTACGTTTAGGGTCTTGAAAACGCCTATAGAGGATGCCTTCTAAATAAAAAAAAATCTCCTGGCTGTGCATCGCCGTCCTCGTCGAGCTCTACACATCCATTAGCACACGTTTGGAGCTCAGGGTCCTCTAGTTGCAACCGACGTATATCTGAGGGTGCCAAGCGATCTAACTGCTCCCGGAGCAATGCATGACCTTCCCCGATACTGGGCTGCTCCCTCTGTCTCTCTCGATGTACATAACGTTGCTGTCGTGGAGACTCGTCATGCCCAGCCTCGTCACTCTCGACGACAGGCCCAGGGGCTACTCCAGAATTAAGTAATGGTGCTAATACTGAATCACCCAGGAGAGCCGCCGAGTCAAAACTCTTAAAACCAACTCCAGCTTTAGCCTCCTCCTGTTAATCGTTCCTCCGCTGGTCTGAAGACGGAGGACTAGGCTGTGACACTTTAGCTGCCCGAGCTCGGGTGACAACACACGCCATGGGTTGTGTCTGGCACCGCTCGACCCACTCTTGCTCTTCCCTACTCACGTCGGCCGGCCTCTCGGCAACGACTAAGGGTAGAACCTCAGAAGCGGGCATTGCAAAGTCGTTGCCGAGAAGAAGGTCGATGCCCTCCACTGGCAGTTTCTCCACAATCCCGACATCCAATTCACGTGCCACACCATCCACCTCCGACTCCAACCGCACCAGCGGGTATGACCGAGTTGCATTAATACCCTGCACCACTACCACCCGAGCCGCGTTTATAGGGTAGCCAGTCAAGTTTTTCATCAGAGTCTGGGAAGCACCTGTATCACGCAAGACCTCTACTCCATGCTTGCGCCCCGCCCACATCACGCAACCCCGCCCTCTATGGTCGCAAAAAACATCCCGAGCAGGGTTCGAGCCTCCCAGGTGCTTCTGCATTGGCTGTGCCTCAGCCTCTGACGAACTGCCCCGGGCAAACTCAGACGACTTCGGAGACACACCAATGTTGCAGGCCAAAGACACAGCTGCTGTAGGTGGTTTGCTAGAACAGACTCTTGCAAAGTGCCCCTTTTTATGACAATGATAACACTCCAACTCCCCTTTGGGCTTCCCTTGGTACTGGGAAGGGCCCGGCCCCTTCTTAAACGGGACGGTGCTAGTCTTGTGGTCAGTCTTGGTATCATGGCTCTTGTACTTGTTTGCATAAGGTATATCACTAACTCGGGGTGGTGGGGCATCACGCCCCTTGTTACCTGCCTCACTACGCTGGGCAGACCCGCACCCACGAATTAGTGATAGCCGGAGGTCAGCCATCTCAGCTGCCTCCTGTAGAGTTTTTGGTTGCTTTTCTTTCAAGTTTAACGTCAGGTCGCCGCCCGTGCATTTGAAAAACTGCTCTAAAAGCACCAACTGTTTAATGTCGTCAAACGTAGTAGCTTTCTCCGACCTCAGCCAATTCCCAAAAGCATCGGACAGCTCCCGGGCATGTTCCAAAAAGGTGCTCTCCCGACCCTTGGTAACACCCCGGAACTTCAACCTGTACGTCTCTGGTTGTAGTTCGTATGCTCTCAGGACAGCCTCCTTGAGTTCCTCATAGATAATACACGACTCTATAGGCAATGCATCATAAGCCTTGAGTCCCTTGCCCACAAGTCTAGAGGAAACAAGGGCTGCCCACTTCTCCCCAGGCCACTGGTGTTCCTGGCACTTCTTCTTGAATCTCATGAAAAATTCGGTGACACCCGACTCATCAAATACAGGGACTAGCTTCAACAGGTGCGACAAAGACTGATCATGCCCACGATTCCCACCACCGAGACGTTGCCCTGTCGTTTCCACCCGAGTCTTCTCAAGATCGATATCTGCACGGTACCTGGTAGACTCAGCCTCCGACTCGGCTTTTATTCTCGCGAGTTCGAGATCAGTCTATTGTTTAGCCTTAGCGTGTTCAAGATCAGCCTGTCGCTTAGCCTCTATCTTAGTGAGTTCGAGACGTTCCTCACGCTCAGCCTGCATCTTAGCCATCTCAAGCTGGAAGAGCATTTCTGTAGTGAAACCTTGAGGAGGAGGTGCAACTATTGGAGGCCCACCCAGCGATCCTAAACCACGCTGCCAGCGGCTATCGGCCTGCGGGAACGTACTAAACTCCGGCATCCTAGAGGTCCCGATGGGAGTAGAGTGGAGGGCGGGCTCGAGCAGAAGTCCCTGAGCACCCTCTCCACCCTGGACCTCACTAGCCGCCCCCAGTACGCAAGCCCTCAAATCGTTCTTCTTGATGCCATGAGCCACCTTGAGCCCCATGAGGGGAGCCAAACACTGTAGACCATACTTGCTAATTCCCTCTAGTCGATCAGCTGTTATAGGCACCTCCAAAAACTTCTTTGTGGCCTCCTCACTAGTTACTAAACCCCCTGGCATCTGCCCATCAGAGCCTGCATCATTCCCTGAACCCTCAGTATGATCTGATTCGTCTCCCATGGTGTCCACCAAAAATTCTCACGTTTATAAAAAAAAAGAAGTACCCAAGCTCCTATGTAGCTCTATTCACTTGCCAAGTGCTCTACTACTCTCTCAAGTGCTATACTACTTTGCCAAAAAAAATCTAACGTGCCCACTATATTCCTCAATAAAACAAATGACCACAACAATCCTGCAATTATCTCTTAGTTCACAAGATCCTGAGCTAGGTCGCCATTTGTTACGATCCAGGTTCTCAAAAGACACAGGGCTCTTCAACATTGGACTAGATAATGGCAAAAAGCAACAACGGTAACACTAGATCCAACCCCTGCCTTAAACACTGGAAAACAAAACACCATTACCGCCCTGAGTCGTGCCTGGACAACGAGGTATCCTATGACTCGGTAACTGGTGCACACACACTAGGCTGACGCTCAATTAAACAGCCTATTCTCAAACAGTAAAAGATTACTCGATTATGTTACACAAAGAAAAGATAGTTAATGTGATTAATTAACGTTACGGTAGATACTCAAATAACTGGCACTCCTGTATTAAAGAAAGTGCAATGCTAGTCCTGCAACATCAACTGGAAACTTCTGAAATAAGTCTGATGCTGGGAAGATGTTCGTAAAGAATCTTGAACAATTATAATGCAGAATACGGGTCACAATAAATGCTAGGACATATAGTAATAATAGGCAGGCGAATAATAAAGACTGCGCAAAGGTAGTAATGCTCGACAACTAAAGAAATGCTTTGTGACACAACGCAACAGCCTACTCTGGTTGTGCAACTCAACAACAACCTCGGCTCAAAAGTGCAGTGAATAATAATGGGGCTTATCTCTAACCAGTGTCTGCTCAGTTAATAAAGTCTAGCTGGGGTATCAAGGCAGGGCAACAATGGGCGAGCATGCGGCTCGTAGCCTAACGTTGTCCAAGGGTGGTATAATGAAGATTACGTTATATGACGGGGATGCTCTCTTGATAAATCTAGGTCTCTAGTACCTAGCTCTATCCTGGCGATCCCTCAGGAGGCAGCACTATGTTGTGAGGGATAGGCTATGGCCCTCTCACACCACAGCGCTGTGCTCGCAAAGTAAACCAACCCGAAGACAACTTAGGCTCCCACAGTACCTGTCGATGTCGTGCAGAGCTTAGCTAACACTGCACACATCGGAGACAACAACACAGTAACCTTACCCCTAGTCTAGCTTTAGATAACCAAGAAGAATCACTCAATACCTTGCAAGGGAGACATATACCGGTCTACAACCTTCCCGAGAGAGGACACATACGGAAAAGTCCGTCTCTCTAAACCTCAATAAAGCATAATACCTCCTTAACCTAATACATGGAAATATCTGAGAGCTTTGCGTACAATACGACTGGTCGACGGTGAACGTCTATGCTGAAACCAGAAGGGATGTTGAGTTTAATAAAGATTAGAGAATGAGAAAGGAGAAGTCGAGAGAGAAATAGTATGCAAAGTAGCGAGTATGGGGGACAGAATTGCAAAGGATGTAGGCGACACGCTAGGCAAGCTCTGAGCTGGTAAAAAACACGAGGCAGCGACGGGAAGGGACTAGTTGACCACCCGGCCGCCAACGCCGTCAGCGCCGTCAGCGCCCAAGCGAGCCGTGTCATAGCTCACCACGCTGCTGGGTGTACTCCTTCACACTCTCTCGCTCGCCTCCCACACAAGCAACATTTATATTATAGCGAATATAAAATATAAGGCGCGGCCACAGACCAAAACAAAGACCACTTCTAGACTGTCTGTGGCAACATGACACTAATGAAACAAAGCAGATCATTCTAGGACAACTGTAGCCTATCCTCCCATCCTGGCGAGTGCTAGCGAGCTGCAATGCCCCACGCAACCATTCTGCTAACGCCGGGAGGCGTAACACAAGTTCGTATACAAGTCATGTCCGGAGTGTGAAGTAAGAGTATCGCCCCACTTGGTCACAGGTAAATTAAAGTCGCCAAAAATTACGGTATCTTGTGAGTTACTTACATCTGCAATTTGTTCGTAAATTTCTCGGTCAGTTTGCACTGATTGAACTGGAGGTCTGTATATTAACACAAGTATTATTTTTGTACCTTTATTATTCTTTATTAGCACAAAAGATGTGTCAACGTTCACAATTTGAGGTTTTGACAAGAGGGTAGGGTTAAGACTTTCTTTGATATAAAGTAAAACGCCACCTCCATTTCGATTTATTCGGCTTTTCTCAAATATTACATAACCGGGAAGTGAATACTCTGCTAAAAAGTCTATCTTCTGTATTGAGCCAAGATTCTGTTATGTGTTACGCTGGCCAGCTTGCCAGAATGTGCTCGGGACTCGCTAGCGCTCGCCAGGGCAGTGATATGGGCTACAATAATCGTAGAACGATGTTCTTTCTTTCATAGAGTACATGTTGTCACAGACAGATCAGTGGTGATCTTTATTCTTGTCTGTGACACTTAGAAGTATTTTATATCATTGCTAGAATATAAGATGCATGAGAGAGAGAGCGGGGTAGGCAGCGTGGTGGTAGTTTGTGCGTGTGTATGTACGTTTGCCTCCCGCGCTCCGAGGAGTTTCCCACGCCCGTGATTGGCCAGCGGCCCTGTCGACGTCATAGAACGCTTGCTCTTCATGACGTAGTCGTCTGTGATTGGCGGCCGCGGTCCTGGGACGGTGGTGCGGGCTCCTGTCCTTGTGTCTCCTGCAGAGCTAATCGGAGTGTGCTAGGTCCTACATGTCCCTTGCAACCTGTCCCCCATATAACCCTCTATACTACTATCTCTCTCTCTGAACTTCTTCGGTTTCATACTTCTCTCTTTATTCAATTACTTATCCCTTCTGGTTCTGCATACGGCTTCCATAGTCGGCCAGTCGTATTACCAGCACCAGCTCTCCATATATGTATGCACTAGTTTTAGGGATTATTAGAGTCATAGTCAAATGGTACCATAGTGTTGGGGTGCTTCTAATTATTGGGCTGTTCTCTCTTATTATTTACTGCTAGACAGTGGAAGGTATCTTTGGTCGTTGTCTGAGTTATGTATGTGGCAAGTTAGAGCCTGTACAACATCGACGAAGCTAGCTAGCCTGTAACCCTTGTGCATATTTTCCTTTGCGAGTGTAGCAGTATACAAGTGAAGGGCTTTTGTCTACTCTCACCTGTATGATTGCTACCTCATTTTGTTGACCTTTGTGGAGCGCCAGGGCTAGACCAGATACTAGAGATCTGGACTTACCAAGAGAGCCTCCAAGTCACTTAACGTAACATAAGGAAAATCTGTTCAAGGGGAGGCAGTAGCCTACGAGCATGCTTGCGCTCTGCCTAGCTTCTTAGTACCTTTTTATGCCACTGCTAGACTTTATTAGTGAGAAAGACAGCATCGTGTTTATTAACTTTAATTGTGTATGCTTTAGGAATTATTCACGCTTTATTTTAGCCAAGGTTGATGCATAGTGCACAACCCAGTTTGGCTATTACGTTGGCTACGGAAGTACTGTTCCTGAGTGGTTATTATTAGTGCTGTCACAGAGTTGTTGCACTCCCTTGTTATATATATGTATCCTACTTATTGGTGTATTTAAGATACACGCTTTGGTGTCCTGCCCCTGCATTTATTTATTTTCTGTATTAACGAGCATCTTAGACCATCAGACCTTTTTCAGAAGATTCCATATCTGATTGCTGTAGGACTAGACTTCCACGGCTTTCATAGAGCATTGTAGAGTTTAGTGTTGAGTACAGACTCACACTAAAGTTAACGTAAGCATATAATTCTTTATTTAATCTTGTTATAGTTTATTCAAGCTTTGTTATTACTTAAGAGCATTTCATTAACGTAAAGTACTCTTGTTGTGAGCAGGCTTTTCCGTCATCGGTAAGCCTTTGTTGAAGTGCACTAAAACCCAGTTAATTGATACCCCGTTATCCAGGAGATTAACTCTGGAGGGTTTAAGTGTTTTGTTCGCCGGCGAAATCGTTCGAGGGTTTAGAATTAGCGTACCGTTGTTGCAGATATAGCCTATCATCTAGTCCAATATTGAGTGCCCTTGTTTATTTCGTAGTGCCGGTCGTAACAAATGGCGACCTTAGACCAGAATATAGTGAACTGAATATTGCAGTTTTTTTTTAGAGAAATCTTATTACCATTTGGGGGTTGAATTTATTTCTCGCATTGTTGGCAGTAGACATTGTTTTGAGGATACATAGAACTTGTTGGAGTTATTGGTGACCTAGTATTGCACTCAAGAACATCTTCAAATATTTTTTGGTGAATAAAGCTACGCAAGAGTTTGGCTATTTTTGTCTTGACTTGAGAATTTTTGTTGTTGACTCCATCATGTCACTGGACGGGTCTGAGCATAGTGAGGGCACAGTGCGAGAGGCAGGCGAGCAGGTGGAGAAGGTGGAGTTGTTAAGCGGCGTTCGGGTGGTGAACAGTGAGGAGGATGCTCGGATTTTTTTGGTGAAGCCTATGTCGGTGGACCGGGTGTCGGGGCTAGACCGGTACGGACTGCAGTGTGTGGCCACGGTGTTGGGGTTTTCCGGTACTAGCGGTATGTCGAGAAGTGAGCTGGCTGCCTGTGTGCTGGGTGGGGTGCATGGAGTTTCGGGTGGAGCGGGAGCTGGGGCACCTTCGGCCCAGCCCCCATTCCACTCGACTCCTACCGTGGCGCCCCTTCGGGTTCCGGAGCCGAGTACGTTCCCGCAAGCCGATGCCCGCTGGCGGTTGGGTATGCCTCTAGGTGATCCACGGGGTGGGTCCCCGATAGTAGCACCCCCTCCTCAAGGTTTGTCTGCCGAGATGTTGTTTCAGCTCGAGCTCGCCAAACTTAAGCAACAGACTGAGCTCGAGCAGCAGAGGGCTGAGCTCGAGCAGCGTGAACAAGAGTCTGAGCGCAAGTTTGAGTCTGAAAGGTATCGTGCCGATGTTGACCTAGAGAAAACTCGTGTAGAGGTGACGAGGAACTGGGTCGCCCAGGGGGGTCGACCCCATGACCAGTCCCTGTCGCATCTACTTAAGTTGGTTCCAGTGTTTGATGAGTTGGGAGTTACAGAATTTGTTCTCTGGTTCGAGAAAAAGTGCCAGGAGCACCAATGGCCCTAGGAGAAGTGGGCAGCCCTTGTTTCTTCACGATTGACGGGGAAAGCACTCAAGGCGTACGATGCTTTGCCCCTAGATTCCTGTGTGGATTACGAGTTGTTGAAAGAGGCTGTCCTGAGGGCGTATGAGCTACAGCCAGAGAGCTACAGGCTGAAGTTTAGGGCGGTTCCAAAAAGAAAGGAGAGTACTCTCCTGGAACACGCTAGAGAGCTATCAGATGCATTAGAAAATTGGTTAAGGTCGGAGAAGGCAACTACTTTTGATTCAGTAAAACAACTAGTGTTGCTCGAACAAATTTTTTAAATGTACTGGCAGTGACTTGACTCTTAACCTTAAAGAAAAGCGACTGAAAACTCTACAAGAGGCGGCTGAGCTGGCTGACCTCAGGTTGTCATTGATTCGCGGGTGCGGGTCTGCACAGAGAGCTGAGGCAGGTAACAAGGGGCGTACCACTCCACCCCCCCCGAATTAATGACACAAATTATCCATTTAAGAGTACTGTTGCCAATTATGAACCCACGTCGAAACCCTTCCCGTTTAAGAAAGGCCAGGGCCCTTCCTCACTTCAGAGGAAGTCCAAGAGTGAGGTGGAATGTTTCAAGTGTCATGAGAAGGGGCATATTGTGCGCTCATGTCCGAGCACACCGCCTACAGCAGTGGTGTCACTAGTGAGCAACATCGGCGTATCTTTGAGGTCTTCCGCGTTTGCCCGGGGTAATACGTCGGTTGCGAAGTCACATTCGGTGCAGGAGCAGCAGGAGGGCTCGTCACCCGTCTGAGATGCTTTTTGTGGTCATAGGGGGCACGGCACTGTGAGGTGGACTGGTGTGGACAGGATTCGCGTTCTAACGTGTACGGTAAGGGAAACGGTGGTCGAAAGTGGCACGCCGTACTAAAATATTCGCCAAAAATCAGGTAATCGAGATAGATTTTTTGTCTACATTTGAACATGTAATATAAGGAATGCTTAATGTAATGAGAAGTGGAATTGAAAATCAGAGTGATTTTTATATTTTTAATGATTATTCTAGAAAAATAACTTAAGAAAATGACTAAGTTTACTAAAAAAAAATAAAAATAAATACTTAAAGTTCCCTGAGGATTGCCAAAAAAAAAAAATGTTTACGTTACATTGCAAGGGAAAACTTGTTGAAGAAATGAGGTTGGCAATTATTAACCTTATTTACTTTATATAAACTTATAAAAACAATAACAATGTATAATAATAATGTAAAATCCCTTACCTTTATGTTGTGCAGTTCAAGCAGGTCTGCGACACATGGTGACCACAGACAGACTTCTTGCATCGGTGGCACAGGAGGCGCATCTTGTGGTTTGACTTGGTTTGGCACATGTAGCATCTCTTCCTCTTCTCGGATCTGTCCGCTCCCATGGCGTTTAGCATTGGTAGATCGAATGTATTGGAGATGAGTTGTCTAAGCTCCCGCGATATAGAGGCCTGGTCATTGTACCGCTTTCTTACCCAGTTGTCGCACAACCTGATGGAGAGGTCCTTGTGGAAGTCGCGCCTCTTCATAATGGTCCCCGTGCAAGATTGAGAGTAGATGATATAGCTGTTCACTAATGCTATATTCACCATACCAAAAAAAAGGCACAGGGGCCACCGTCGGGTCTTCCGGCCAAATGTATCTACACCGCCCTTGGTGGCATTGTAGAACATTTGGATGTCTGACTTCTGCCGCTCAATATAGCTGGGCTTGTGATGAATGGTGGAGAGAAGCTGCATAACTTTGGTCTTGCTGGCTCGGTGGACCTGAAGGGTGACTTTGTCCTCATAATTGTACATACTCACCGACTCCCCGACCTCCATCTTGTAGTCCTGGACTTGGCGGGGCAGGTAAGGCTTTTGGCGGATTGTCCCCACGAGTTCCAGGCGTTCCTTCCGCAGGGAAAGTGCCAAGGGCAAGCTGGTGAACCAGTTATCGGTGGTGACTGTCCTTCCCAGGTGTGCGTAGGGTTCAGTTAGCTTCACCGTGAAGTACTCCCCCATGCTGAGTGGCTTCTGGAGGGTCACTGTCCCCTTCCCCAGGTAGGGCAAGGCGTTCAGCATGTAGTGGGAGTCTGCATCACACGCCATCACCAGCTTCAACCCATATCTGAGGAGTCGGAATAATGCATTCGAAACAAGTAAAAAATGTCAGTAAATGGGTAGCTGGTAACTGGGGGCATCACAGGTAAGTACTCGGCAAAAACTGGGGGCATCACAGGTAAGAAATATTCCTTGATAATGAGTTGATGAATGTTATGGCAGGTAAGTTTTACTAGACAGGTAACTCTCGGCAATGACAGGTAAGTAATGAAAAGATTCCTAAATATACTATGTGCTAGCCTGGCAATGTTTTTCGAAAATAAATTGTTACAAAAAACATTTCTCAGGGCACTTACTTGGCAGGTTTGTTGGGGATGTACATGCGGAAACTACAATTTCCGCGGAAGGCCACCAACTGCTCATCCACTGTCAGGTGAGGGCCAGGATGGTAGAACTCCTTGCAGTGCCGGATGAGGGCGTCCCAGGTGAGTCGGATCGGTGCCAGCCTGTCGTCCTTCACCCTCTCCTGGCGAGTGGCAGCGTCGTCGAAGCGTAGACACCTAACGATGAAAGAAAATCTTCTCTCGGCCATGGCACACCTGTACAGAGGACAACCAACCGTCTTATCCCACATTTCCGTAGTTGTCACATGGTTATCCTTCTTTACTCCGCTCATTACGAGTATACCCAGGAGTGCCTTCAATTCCATGATTTCAATAGGAGAGAAGGTGTAAGCGTCCTTGTTTTTATACTTGACCTTCAGTATCTCCATCCTTTCATTGGTATGGACGCATATCCTAGCCAACATGGTGTCATCCAGGAATAATCCCAGGTACTGCTCTGGTGTTGTTGCTGCGGAAGTGGCTGCAGTAGGCTTTCCTGGGATGCTGTAGCAGTCGGTTATTGTGGGTAAGGCAGGATTAGGGTTACAGTGCCACGCAGTTCTGTCTCTCGCCTTGCCAACAGCCTGGTTGTAAAGCCTGAAAGGTTGTCCTTCAGGCTGAAGTATCCCTCGTCTCCTCTTACGACTTCTCAGTTCTGTAGGGCTGAGGGATTCCTCCCTCTGTGGACTGGCTGAAGTGCCCCGTGGAGTGGCGTTTGGCGGCGGCAAGATATTTGGTGGGGGGTCGTCAACTTCTTCGTCAGTATCGTCGTCATCATTGGAGGGAACCCTTACCCTATGCTTAGGCAAGCCTGTCCTGGAATTTCTGGGGGTAGCGATGGGTAGAGACCTGGTCCTGGCAACAGTGACAGTGGGGGTAGTGATGGGTGGAGACATGGTCCTGGCGACTGTGACAGTGGGGGTAGCGATGGGTGGAGACCTGGTCCTGGCGACAGTGACAGTGGGGTTAGCGATGGGTGGAGACCTGGTCCTGGCGACAGTGACAGTGGGGGTAGCGATGGGTGGAGACCTGGCGACAGTGACAGTGGGTGCAGAGGTGTTGTGGGCGGCCCTGGTGTTCCTTTCCTCCCTCCCACGGAAGGAGAAATCGCGTCTCACTGTCGCTAAGGTGCTGGTCCTCCTCGTGACACACAGGGTGGTGGCAATGCGAGGTTGTGTGCAAGGGCGAGGGGGTGGTCTCACGTTCGGAAGAGTCGTCATGTGGTGCGTGGCTTATCATGTCGTCTTGGATGTCATCCTCTTCCACATGATCTTCGAACACCTCATCATCGTCAGCACCGTCAGCATCACCAATCCCAGTCCTCCAGCAGGATGCTTGAGATGGCCTCCGGGGATAAGCCCTTGCGAGCCATGGCAAAACCTGACAAAATAATGCATTAGAAACAAGTAAAAATGTAAGTAAATGGGTAAGTAGTCCCTGGGGGTATCACAGGTAAGTACTTGGTAAATTTCAATCAGCAAAAACACCCATAGCGAAATCAGAAAAAAAAATCTAAAAAAAAAGCAAGAAAAAAAAAATTGGGGCGGCATATGGCAACTCGGATATCTGGCAACAGTCAGGACACGACGTCACACAATCTAGCCATCATGTGTAGAAGACTGAAAGTCCTAAGTCTAATACAAAGGCATGAAATACATGATTACTGTAACTTTCAACAAATATGGTACAAAAACATACTGTGTTTACTGGGTCATATGTGGCACCGGAAAAGGGGTGAAAGGGTTGCGACGGGAGGAGCGAGCGGCGCAGGTCTGTCTTTGGTGGGGTCCCAGCTCCTACTGATAGATGGCTTGCCTCACCAGGAAATTAAGCCTCCTATTGGCTCCCGCGGTCACGTGACATGCAAGCATAGACAAAGGCGGATTTTCGCGTTCCTTAAATGACCCACCAAATCCGCTCCAGGGTTAACCTTAAAGAAAAGCGACCGAAAACTCTACAAGAGGCGGCTGAGCTGGCTGACCTTAGGGTGTCATTGATTCGTGGATGCGGGTCTGCACAGAGAGCTGAGGCAGGTAACAAGGGGTGTACCACTCCCCCCCCCGAATTAATGACACAAATTATCCATTTAAGAGTACTGTTGCCAATTATGAACCCAAGTCGAAACCCTTCCCGTTTAAGAAAGGCCAGGGCCCTTCCTCACCTCAGGAAGTCCAAGAGTGAGGTGGAATGTTTCAAGTGTCATGAGAAGGGGCATATTGCGCGCTCATATCCGAGCACACTACCTACAGCAGTGGTGTCACTAGTGAGCAACATCGGTGTGTCTTTGAGGTCTTCCGCGTTTGCCCTGGGTAATACGTCGGTTGCGAAGTCATAGTCGGTGCAGGAGCAGCAGGAGGGCTCGTCACCCGTCCGAGATGCTTTTTGTGGTCATAGGGGGCACGGCACTGTGAGGTGGGCTGGTGTGAAGCATAGGCTTGAGTTGTTGCGTGATACGGGCGCTTCCCAGACACTTGTTAAGAATTTCACTGGCAAGCCTGTTAACGTGGCTCGGGTTGTGGTGGTTCAAGGCATCAATGCTACGCGGTCTTACCCGCTGGTCAGAATGGAGCTTGAGGTGGATGGTGTGACACGGGAGTTGGAATGTGGGTGTGGTGGAGAAGTTGCCAGTTGAGGGGGTCGACCTCCTTCTTGGTAATGACTTTGCGGTGCCCACTTCCGAGGTTCCACCCTTAGTCGTTGCCAAGAGGGCGGCCGACACGAGTAGGGAGGAGCAAGAGGGGCTTGAGAGATCTCAGTCCATTCAGGTGTCACAGCCTAGTACCCAAGTTTATGACCAGCGGAGGAAGGGTCGGAAGGAGAAAGTCAAAGCTGGTAGTCGGGTTGAGAGTTTGGACCCAGCGACACTCCTTGGTGACTCGGTACTTGACCCAAAGGTGAGCTCCGGAGTGGCCCCAGAACCTGTCCCCCCTAGTGACATGGTAGGGTGTGATGGCACTCCGCGACAGAGTAGTTCCCAGGTGGAGGAGAGTTGTGGGAACGGGGCTATTGAACTCGAGGACGGGGAAGCATGTCAGGTGAACCTGTTAGAGGAGTTTGTGAGGCAACCACCTGAGCAGCCTACTGTCCCTGCGTTGGTCTGCAGCGGCCAAGGTGGAGAAGGAGAGGGACGCAGTGGGGCACAGGTGGAGGAGAGTTAGGATTGTTGTCTCGGTGGAGCAGTGGGCGGGGGATACGAGTCAGGTGGCTGTGGAAGCGCTAGAGCACCTGCCTGAGCAGCAGTGTGCAGCGCTCCAGCCCCTGATCGGTCCATACCCCACTGTTTGTGCCGAGCACCCAGGCCTCACAACTCATGCGGTGCACGAGGTTCAGCCGGCAGGTCACTTGAGTGTCAGTAAACCGTTGGCCTCGTTGTTTCAGTGGTTCAAGGTGGGCGACGAAGCTTTGGCCTGGTTGTCAGGTCAGGGTCGACCCATGGCTGCTAAGGGTGGTGGTCAAAATCAGGACATTGAGCAGATTGGCGAGGTTGGCTGTGGAGTGGATGCGCCCGGCCGTTGCATACTCTAGTAAAATGCAACAGCCCTACCATAGACCGACTGTATCTGGCCATGTCGCTGAAGGCGATGATGCTGCGCAGGCAGATGTAGTTGCAAGGAATGCGGGGGTGCGCATGTACGGTATCGGCGGGGAAGCCTTAGCAATTATGAACTATGGGAGTGACAGCACAGGTGGTAAAGATTGTCCCTCTCATGACCTGGCTGTTCTAGGGACGAAGGTGGAGAAGGAGGGAGACTATAGTTTAGAAGCTGCGGTCTCGGCTGGGTTGTGGGAGGGCACTAGGCATGTTCTGCGAGATAAGTTTCAACGTCTTGTTCCTGAGCGACAAGAGGAGTTGTTTACTAGGCTGTGGCAGTACGTCCGCATGTTTGTTGCTTCTCCAGGCCTGATGTACGGGGTAGAATCCGACAGGGAGGCTGGAGACAGTGCAAGGCTCAAGTTAATTCCCTACCGTATAAATCCTGCTCGACAGCCTGTTGTGAAAGCAGAGCTAGACGACATGTGGAAAAAGGGTCTGAGGGATAAAGGATATCGTGAGTGGTCGTTGCCAGTAACTTTGCAACCTGAGTTAAGTGGCAAGATCCGTGTGTATGTTGATTGCAAGAGTGTGGAAGCATTATCCCTGACAGACGCCTATCCATTACCCAGAGTTGACGACACCATAGACCGCTTCGGGGCTGCCTCGCTCATCACGAAGGTAGAACTAGTGAAAGGTTATTGGCAGGCCCCGTTGCCGGAAAGAGCGAAGAGAAGTGCCAGTCTTGCGATGAACTGGGCGGTTTATCATTGTCAGGTGTTGTTGTGCTGCCGGAACACAAGTTGGATGTGTGACATGCTAAGGGCACTGATAATGTTTTGGCTGATTGTTTGTCACGGGAGGGTTTGTTTGCAGGAGAACCCTCGCCGTTCAGTCCGTGTGTGTTGAGAGTGGAGAAAAATTAGGCTTGCCACTGTAGTGCAACGCCGCCAAAAACACAATTAAAATATATAAAAACTTCACATAAAATCTCTTTCTTTTGATAGTATATAAGTGCAGTATATCACAGCAAGAATCTAAGACACTCTGAGCTGTTGTCTTAGTAGGCTAGGCTTGGTGAAGCTTGCTCACTGAGCGTGATATAATTATTATGATGCTATTATTTTGGGGAAGTGTTGTGCAGATTTTTTTATAATACAGTGTTTTATGTTTGTGATCGTGCCTTGTTTTCACAACTTGGGAGAGTGGCTAGGTGATGCGGGGTTGATGGGCATTCTGTCTGGTCAGATGTGGGGTTCGCCTGTGGCTGAAACGTCCCACATCTTGGGCGGGGTATTATGCTGGCCAGCTTGCCAGAATGTGCTCGGGACTCGGTAGCGCTCGCCAGGGCAGTGATATGGGCTACAATAATCGTAGAACGGTGTTCTTTCTTTCATAGAGTACATGTTGTCACAGACAGATCAGTGGTGATCTTTATTCTTGTCTGTGACACTTAGAAGTATTTTATATCATTGCTAGAATATAAGATGCATGGTGTGAAGTTAAGGAGAGAGAGAGCGGGGTAGGCAGCGTGGTGGTAGTTTGTGCGTGTTTATGTACGTTTGCCTCCTGCACTCCGAGGAGTTTCCCACACCCGTGATTGGCCGGCGGCCCTGTCGACGTCATAGAACGCTTGCTCTTCATGACGTAGTCGTCTGTGATTGGCGGCCGCGGTCCTGGGACGGTGGTGTGTGTTCCTGTCCTTGTGTCTCCTGCAGAGCTAAGCGGTGTGTGCTAGGTCCTACATGTCCCTTGCAACCCCTGTCCCCCATATAACCCTCTATACTACTATCTCTCTCTCTGAACTTCTTCGGTTTCATACTTCTCTCTTTATTCAATTACTTATCCCTTCTGGTTCTGCATACGGCGTCCATAGTCGGCCAGTCGTATTACCAGCACCAGCTCTCCATATACTGTATGTATGCACTAGTTTTAGGGATTATTAGAGTCATAGTCAAATGGTACCATAGTGTTGGGGTGCTTCTAATTATTGGGCTGTTCTCTCTTATTATTTAATGCTAGACAGTGGAAGGCATCTTTGGTCATTGTCTGAGTTATGTATGTGGCAAGTTAAAGCCTGTACAACATCAACAAAGCTAGCTAGCCTGTAACCCTTGTGCATATTTTCCTTTGCGAGTGTAGCAGTATACAAGTGAAGGGCTTTTGCCTACTCTCACCTGCATGATTGCTACCTCATTTTGTTGACCTTTGTGGAGCGCCAGGGCTAGACCAGATACTAGAGATCTGGACTTACCAAGCGAGCCTCCAAGTCACCTAACGTAACATAAGGGAAATCTGTTCAAGGGGAGGCAGTAGCCTACGAGCATGCTTGCGCTCTGCCTAGCTTCTTAGTACCTTGTCATGTCACTGCTAGACTTTATTAGTGAGAAAGACAGCATCGTGTTTATTAACTTTAATTGTGTATGCTTTAGGAATTATTCACGCTTTATTTTAGCCAAGGTTGATGCATAGTGCACAACCCAGTTTGGCTATTATGTTGGCTACGGAAGTACTGTTCCTGAGTGGTTATTATTAGTGCTGTCACAGAGTTGTTGCACTCCCTTGTTATATATATGTATCCTACTTATTGGTGTATTTAAGATACACGCTTTGGTGTCCTGCCCCTGCATTTATTTATGTTCTGTATTAACGAGCATCTTAGAGCATCAGACCTTTTTCAGAAGATTCCATATCTGATTGCTGTAGGACTAGACTTCCAGTGCTTTCATAGAGCATTGTAGAGTTTAGTGTTGAGTACAGACTCACACTAAAGTTAATGTAAGCATATAATTCTTTATTTATTCTTGTTATAGTTTATTCAAGCATTGTTATTACTTAAGAGCATTTTATTAACGTAAAGTATTCCTGTTGTGAGCAGGCTTTGCCGTCATTGGTAAGCCTTTGTAGAAGTGCACTAAAACCCAGTTAATTGATACCCCGTTATCCAGGAGATTAACTCTGGAGGGTTTAAGTATTTTGTTCGCCGGCGAAATAGCCTATCATCTAGTCCAATATTGAGTGCCTTTGTTTATTTCGTAGTGCCGGTCGTAACATATGCCAATCACATCATAATTGTCTATAAACACTAGCTCCTCTAAATCTGAAAATTGATTGCGTATGCTACGAGCGTTTGCAGAGAAAACCTTTAAATTTGTTATTTTAGAACTCACGGAACGCTCTTTAATAATATTGTTGGTTCTTGTCGGATCTACATGTATGTTCATGGCTGTCCTCGGTCCTCGCTGTCTTCGGTCCTTATCGCTGGTGGTCCTCGGTTGCCTCGTTTTTTGCTTGGCGTTGGATGATTTATGTCACTGCTGCTTCTTCTCGGATGGCGTTTTTTGATCCATGGCTGCGAACTGCTTCGTGAAGGAGACGACCCATGCGTGCTGAACCCACAGGGTTTAGATGAGTGCCATCCTTGCGGAACAGAGTAGGCTGGTTATAGAAATTATCCCAGAGGTTGATGAATTCAACTTCTTTCTTCAGGTAGTAAGGGTCTGGGGGCGGCAGCGTGATGGATGTAGAGTCCGAGCGTACGGTCGGCATGTTTACATAGGGCGATCTCCACTGTTAACTTCGCGTCTATTTTGACATAGATTTTTTCAGTTATTTGACCCCTGCTGACAATATATTGTGAGGCCGAACGCCACGTGGGCTCAGCCGCTCGCTTGGCCACTCGCTAACACTCGCCAGGGCAATGAATTTGGCTACAGTCTATCTACAATGTTGTACTTTCTTTCTTGTGAATCGTCATGTCACAGGCAGTATAGAAGTGGTCTTTATTTTCGCCTGTGACAATGCATTATATTTGATATCATCAGTTATAAGTTTAATGTATAAGACTGAATGATACAGCTAGAGAGTGTGAGTGAGTAAGTGCAGGAGGCAGAGTGTGTGCGCGTAGTGTTACGCGTTGTCTCGGTGAGGTCATGCCACGGCCGGGCCCTCTGAGTGGCTGGCCGCTTTGCAGCCCTCCTGCTGCGGCAGGAGGTAGTCCCCCCGCACTCCCTGCTGCCTTTGTGTCTTCCTTGCTCAGAGCTTGCCTGACCAGCATACCCTTCACACCTCCCTTGCCACCTGTCCCCGACTTCTACCTATAGAACACTTTCTCTCTCTCTCAACTTCTTACCTCTCATTCTTCCAATCTATTTAATATCATAACTCCCCTTTGGTTCTGCACGATTTCATATATCGGCCATCGTATTATATGCTGAAGCTCTCAGATATTCCATGTTTAGTTAGACATTTTGGAGGGGTTAACATTTTGTCTGTAGAGGTTCGACATACTCCCGGTGTCTCCCTACCGATTTCTTGGTTGTCTGCTGGGCTATTTAATGCTAGACTGGGGTAAGGCTATTGATGTTGTGATTTCCAATGTGTACCTGGTTTTGTTGAACTTGTACAATCGCAACGGATACGTGGGAAGCCTAGGTGGTCTTTCTGACTGTGTACCTTGTGAGTTTAGCACTGTGTTGCGAGTGAGGGCTTTTGCCTCTGCCACCCAACACTGTGCTAACTCGTTTTGCTTTGACTTGAAGAGGGTCGCCAGGAGAGAACTAGATACTAGCGATCTGGATCTCTCAAGAGAGCACCCCGTCATTTAACGTAATTTGGCCGTACAGTCTTAAGGACCTCGCTAGGCTACGAGCCGCTTGCTCAGCCATTGTTTCCTAGCCTACGACATCCCAGCTAGACTTTATTCGCCTAGCAGACACCCGATTAGGATTATAAACTCTTATGTTATGTATGCAGCATTTTTATTCACGTTGATTGTAAGCCTTGGTTGCTCTTGAGTTGCACAACCCGAGCAAGCTTTTGTGTTACCTGAGGAAGTACTTCTTTTGTTGTTGGAGATAATACTATTGTGCATTTATCATTATTCCCGTGCCAGTTAACACTGTATGTCCCTACACTTGTCATATCTTGTTCCTGCTTTATATAACAGTTCAAAATCCGATTCGATCATCTTAAGCAGCATCAGACTTTCTTCAGAAGATTCCTGTTTGATGCTTTAGGACTTTCATTCACTTTCTTTAATATAGGAGTGATAGTTTATTATTGTTTAGAGTAACTTTAATTATACCTTCTTCTTGTTTGCATTAAATCATTCCAGTGATTTAATTAAGCTCTCTATCGTTTTCCTTGTATACATTATTAACGTAATTGTATGTTGTGATCAAGCTGTATCAGAGATCATCAGCCTGTAGTAGTAGTGCATTTATACCGAGTTAGAGGATACCCCGCTATCGCAGATTTAACTCTGGAGGGTATAGGTGTTTTTGTGCGCCGGCATTATAAGTTCGAGGGTTGGATCTAGTGTTACCGTTGTGGCTGTGTGCCTTTCTAGTCCAATGATTAAGAGCCCTTGGTTTATACGAGTCCCATTCGTAACAATATATAATGATGACAATATGTCATAGGGGGTAAAGCCCCCCCTCAACATATTATTATATCCAATGGCATTCAAAATAGACGGGAACATGATTGCTAAGGCCGACGCCACTACGCGTAGTGTAAACACTTAACATTCTTGCCGCGGAAGCCCTCAGGTCAGGTAAGGTTGTTTAGTTAGGTTAATGACAATATTGTCCGTGGAAGTGCCGGCGTCACATGACACCGGCACTTCCAAAGACTATATTGTCATTAACCAAACCAAACAACCTTAGCTAACCTGGGGGCGACCCCCGCTACTCTTAAAATATGATGCACTGTAGATGTCAAAATACTAAAACAAAAATATTGGACGAGAATGAAAATGCACCCGTTTGCGACGCGCATTGAAAGGAAATGGGTCCACAGAAAACGGAGGTCCGAAGTTAATTCATCGGCGATAGCCTATAGCATAAATAGACGTTATGAAAAATTGTTTAAAAATAGTAAATCATATTAAAAACTAATAAAACTTTAAAACGCACCCACAAATTTACCATACTTTAAGTAGGATGGATCAGTATTTGGGTATTGTGTAAGCGCTCTTTATAGGTGGCATTGAGACTGAGTGTTAGTGCTACAATTACCCAAAATTATTCCACGGCCATCATTTTCATTAAATTGAAAAAAACAAAAAACCCAAGGCAAGTTTGATTAGCCTAATAAGGCAATAGGCCTAGGCCTTGGCTATTATCCTTATTCATATTTCCAATATTCATAGCCTTCTCCAGTATTGGGTGCCGTGTTACATCCTGTTAATAAAGTATTTCTTCCACTTCCAGAAGTATATAAATAATCAAAACACACATATGACATGAGGAAATAACAGAAACTAATGTTTAGGCTACTAATAAAAACTCTTGATGGTGCACTAATAAAAATTGCTAAGATTTTACGGTGTGACAGCCGCGAGAGCCATCAATTTTTGTGTGGCCTACGAAATTGTCATATCACATGATACATTGGTATAATTATAGCCTATGTCTGTACTGTCGGAAATGTATTATAGGGCCTAAAGGAGTTTTTGCAACAATGATGTAGTATTCAGGAGTACCGCTAGTCTTGATTAGACTAGGCAACACGGACGCTCGCGATCATGTTCCCGTTTTATATTATTTGTTTACTGCCGTGGGATACAATAGGCTAATAGGTTGAGGGGGGGCTTTGCCTAATAGTTTATTATTCCCGTTTTATCATCTTTAGCCTAGGCCTAACCCTCAATTTTCCCTGATCTTCATAGCCTTCCCAAATAGCCTAGGGGGAGTCCGTGTTTAGCCAAGCCTAGATTGTTGAATAGGGCCTAAGGCCTAAGCTAGTGGGCAAATACTAATTTCCTGTACCCTAGTCCTTGCTGTAAAAAAAATACTGTAGCCTATATGAAGAAAATGAAAACAAATATATAAAAGTAGGCCTAGCCTAGGCTATGGTAAATTATAAAACTCTCAGCTGTCACACGGTAAAGTTTACCTACAAATTTACAAAATTTATATAGACCTAGGCTAGGCTATGCCATAGCCTAATACCAAGCCTAAATAGGCCTATATGATAACACCAACAGAACCATTCCTGCATTTATTTTAGGCCAAGCGTACAGTACCAACTGCCAAGCCTACACATTTGACCTTAGGCTTAAATTAGGCTAAAGGAAAATAATTACAAATAGGCCTAGTAGCATACTAGCCTATAGCCAGCTAAAGTAAACATAGGCTAAAGCCTATAGACCTAGGCTAGTCTACTGTAAGTGTTGTAATAAATTATAAAGGTTCTTACCATTGTTTGTTGGATGTGGTAGATTCTGATCTGGGATGGCATCTGGTTCGAGTCCTCTATAATTTGTTGGCAATGCGCACCCTAGTAACTGGTATTTTAAATGTGTTGCACATTGTTCAACACTGAAATGTGTTTCACAGATGGTGGCATTTTTCACATTAATAGGATCAGAGCGGTAACATCTGTGTATCCATAATTATGTCCTGATACATTTTCTGTTTGGGAAATGTATGATGTTTTCGGGTAGGCTTATCATTTTTCTCGGGAGTACACCCAAACACTGAACATGCTCTTTGTTTACCCATCAGTTAAACTTTCTGGAAATAATCAATAAAATTAGATTAATTGTCGAAGCACAAGTGAGTAGCCTAGGTAAATTGGTCAATAGTCAGATCCCAGAAGGATCGAGGTTCATCCTTATCAGGACCTTATGTTCATACAACGATTTGATAGTGAAAACTTTATAATAATGAACCCTTGAAGTAGCTACACACTCACAAGATATCCTACTTAGACTTAATCCCAACTAAACATAACAAATGTCAACGAAACACCATTATTCCGCTATTCAAAGCCACACACTCTCAGATCCTCCCAACAGCGCCCATGTTTGTTTACGTTTTGTGGCCGCGATTCCTCATGCGTGACGTCACAGGGTTCCAATATTATTTTGACGAGTTAACTTGTATATACTTTGGGGGGACCAGCACTGTGCACCATTGTCCAACAAATGTCTGACCAAGGAAGTGTAGAGGGCTCGCACAATTTCCTGGTTTAAGTAGGTGAAGTTCCTCCTGATTATTCCAAACCTACAGTTGGCTTACCCTGCTATTGCAGCGACGTGTGATGCCTCTTTGAGATCAGGATACCCAGGTCTTTCTCTATCGTGAACTTGCTTAGGGCAACACTGTTCAAGTTGTGAATGTGTGGTAAGCTTCCCTCCAATATCCACTCAAATTTTACGTGGCTCATGTCAGAAAGCACATATCGACTCAAAATATATGAATACATTTATAAAACTACGAAAACTACCGGATATAAGCTATATTCATAATGTCTGGCAACGTGTTAAACGGTGTAGTGTGTGTGTGCGGTATATGTATGCAGGGTGACAACTGTTCCCCTTCCACGGCAACAGTTCACCACTGCCAGCTTCTATGAGGCTGCCTTAGCAAGACTGGTAATATGGTCCTTCCAAGTGAGAGCAGAAGAAAAAGAGACGCCGAGAATATTGAGAGAAGATGAAAGAATGATTGTTGTATTGTTGAAGTGTAGGCCTAAGGGATAGTCCTCTGGGAGTTCTGGACAGGTAGCAAGATGAAGAAATTGGGCTTTGGAAGCATTAAAGCAACGAGACTGAACACCACGAGGGGTAACCTAGCAAAATGAGTGATACCTGGCTGAAAGGTAGATTTTGCTGAAGGCAGGCAATGTAAACATTAGGCATATTGTGAAATACTCAGGGTGACGTATATCTCGATCAGTCGTTTTTCTTATATCTCAATGCTGTGTATTAACCCTCGTCTAGCGGGTTTTTTTGGACATATTCAGGCCCTCCTGAATGATCAATCAAGTATCTGCATGAAAAGAAATTTATTCAGCAAAAATCTAGGCGCTACAAGCTTCAAAATGAGACCAGAACGAGCTACGTAGCACTCGTCGTTTTGATGCAGTGGTACCACCAACATGGGAGTTTAGCGTATAGCGGCATATTTTTTCCAGCTACACTCACTACTGGCTACACTGCCGGCCTCTCGAGAACAGAGGGAGCGTGAGTCAGTGGGCGGCGGTAAGCCCTGGGTGTCGGCCGTGTGGCCTGCTGCGCTCCCGGCCATTTGCACTCGATTTTAACCCTTTAAAAGCCTTAATAATGCTCCTAACTTGCTGCTTTTTAGATACGGACTTAAGTCGGGCCCCGCTCTTTAAGTGTTAACATTATCCATGTTTACCTAATACTTTATTGTTTTTATCCACAGATCGGTGTAACTTGTGGATTTGTGCCAGTGTTCAGCTGAGGAGTTTATACATCATATATCCATAAACTAATCTAAATAAACAGAACAATAATTATGTATTATGTGTTATTATCCTTTACCATGTTATAATAGGGATCCGACATGAAACTACTTTTAATGATGTGTTAAACGCAATATATAGAATAATAATGCAGTCTTGTGGATTATGATATAATTGTGCTCACAGCTGTTTAGGATATGTTTCGTGATTATATATTCCCATTACAGACATTATACGTAAATTATAAAGTATTCGTTGTGGTTAATATCAATTGTTTAATGTGAGGAAATCAAGTATTTATAGCCTATTCTCTTACCTCGTTAAATATTTAATGACCAAATACACAATGACTAAAAAATGTAAAGTTTAAAGATAATCACCCAAGCTTTGGTTATGACCTACCCGTACTATTGATATAATATGGGTTAATTTGATTATAGTGCATACATAATACTCTGATGTAAACCAACTCAATCCTATAGGCTACAATTTCAATATAATGTTACTGGTTGCTTTATATGAATGTTATTTCATTGGTCACTACAATACATAGGCTACTTTGGCAGTCCGAAATTACGTTTTCGCAGTTAATTTTGAATATCCTGATAGTGAATAAACATTTCTAATTGATTTTAATGTGTTCATTCCTCTTACAGTCATTTATGAATATAAAATGTCTTTGTAAATGCCATATTCAAATGCGTAGAATCAACCTGAGCAAAGCTTGATATCATAATTATAACTGCGAAAATGTAGTTTCGACCAGACTAGATCGAGAGGCCTAGTATTGTATATATCATGGTAGAGTAATAGACTTATTATAGTAGAGTTAATGAGGTAAATATTTTCATAACGAACAATGATAGTTAGCCTACTATCATTGGGTATGTTATATGGAGGATTTCTTAGCCTAAAGTAAACTATCAATATTGAATAGAGTAGCTGTGTGAAGTATGAAGACAAATCCCCTAGATTTTGTTCACCAATATTAGTACCGCGTCCATACACTAGATGGCGTTGGTTGCAGCCTCAAATCGATGCCAGACTGGCTATCTATGGTATCATTTATTTTAATGGGAGGCATAGGAAGTTTCCTATCTCCCTTATATATACTCTGATTACCCTTAACCAACGGTGCACGACATCTGTCGAGTTAAATAAATTTGGACTATGTGGCAGTGCACGACATCTGTCGAGTGCCATTTTCAGCACGTAATGTTGCTGAGAGAGAGAGCTGAGCGGTGGGACAAGCGTAGTAACCTTATGACCGCTCCCCACGACCACCGTGGGTGTACTGAACTGTATTCTACCTTCCTCCCCCTCCTCTCACTCGCTACACAAGGAATTATGTACGGAAATTACCTTATTTTAGGTTTTTTGCACTCGTGTTGCACGATCGTTGCAAGACAACCAGTGGTCGTACAAGGATGGTTCGGGTGTCATTGGAAAGCTCTGTTTACGCCCTTTCAGGGATAGATAGTTGTTTTACACTCTGGGTCTTGTTAATGCATGAAAATGAGCACGGAAACAACCCTATTTAGGGTAAAAAACAAACCCGCTGGGCGGCACAGTGTAAAATACCCTACCACCCGCTCTTTGTGTGTTAAAGGCAACAAGGTTTTCTTTGCCCCAATTGGAAATGGTAGTTAGATCAGAAGATAGGTGTTGCATGGCTTCATTACGTTTGTTTTTTAGAGATGGCTGGCTGGGGCGTTCATGAAAACTTATTGACTAGTTAGTGTAAGGTAGAGTCGTCTGCGTATGAATGGATGGGACTGCAGGTACAGTTGAGAAGATAATTTATAAAAATTACAAAGAGAACGGGAGATAGGACAGAGCCCTGAGGAACACCGGAGTTGATAGGATGAGAAAGTGAGTGATGGCCGTCCACAACCTCAGCTGTGGAACGGCCGGAAAGGAAATTAGAGACAAAGGCACAGATGGAGGAATAGAAACCGAAGGAGAGTAGTTTAGAAATTAAACATTTGTGCCAGACACTATCGAAGGCCTTTGATATGTCTAGTGCATCAGAAAAGGTCTCATCAGGCACCTGGCCTGGGGAGACGATGTATATGAAGGGTCATGCCTGGATGTGAGGTGGGTGGGCATTGTGGTACTTCAATTCCATTTCCTTTATTTCGTAACAGTACATTCAGACACAAAATATATATTCAAATACAAAAATTATTGCAAACGCATTAAAGTTAAAACCGATTATTTACAAAAATGTCTTATGTTCAATTAACATGTTAATTTAGAGTGCAGTGCTAATTATATAATTATACCAACTGCTGCTCAATCTTAATAATCAAGAACTGTAAAATGTTATATATTAGTATTTGACTACATAAAACATAATCTATTTAAAACTACATTATAACTTTATTTTAATACAATTTTTTTTTTTTTGTATATATATATGAAGATAAATGTGGAATCTATATGCTCTAAAGATCATATGAAAATTTGTTTTAACCCTCGGCAGAACCTAATAAAAAAGTATGGTACTAAAATGTCTTTTTCGTAACAAGGTTGTCAATATGGTACTTCCAGTTATCGACAACTCTAAAGATCATATGAAAATGTGTTTTAACCCTCGTAAAAGACTAATATAAAAGTATGCTTCTAAAATATAATTTTCGTAACAAGGTTGCCAATACAGTCCTGTTATCAACGTACAATCAAAGCTGAAGATTGCAGAGTAAACACCGTAGATTGCATAGACTTTTTTTGGCCTTCGTATTATCGACAGCCAATTTATTACTATTTTGTTTTACCCAACCAGTGGGGGTTTTGGTGGCGGCAGCCCCCACCCATAATAGTAGGATAGGTTAGGTTAGGCTAATGTCTTTTCAAATCAAAGCCCTCCTCTCTATCGGGGGCGTGTCTCAACATCGATCGAAAATGGGGAAAATAGGTTTTTCCGAGATTTCTAATTAATGACAAACACTATATATTGATGCAAATGAACAAAATAAAAATATAAAACCACTGGGATATATCGTGGTATAAAAATAAATATTTTCCAAAACTACTAAAATATAGATAAAAGTTATTGGATTTCTTGAAAAAATATGTAAACCTATGAGACCCTTTTACAGATTAAACGATTGGTTTGTCTAAAATAATGATCACTCATCAAAATTACGATCTTGAATATAATAATCATGGAAAAATATAATAACTTCGTCTACAAAAAAAATAAAAATAAAAATCCATTATATATTGATTGCAAAAATAAATGTATACATACATTGTTTTATCGTAAAATAATGAATGTCACGGTTTTCGGTAGAATAAAATACTGTAAATAAATATTGAAAACCCTTTTAGTAAAAATGTAATGATTATTCACTACTGAACTTAATTGTTTTGATTTACTGTTCTGTTCTGGAATGGTATCCCTACTGGCAATGTGTTTATTAAACTAGCCACCACTTAAATTATTATATATTATCTCAACAGGAATTCTTCTCGTTTTGTGTATTTGTAGTCCTACCCAATACATTTTTGCTCTTAGTATGTCAACAGTATTGTTTGAGACTGAAAGTGCTATGTATCCGAAAATAGATTATAGACATAGGTAAACAAATGTCCACCACGTAAATATAAAACAACAACAAATATATTGGATTGAATGAGAGTAATTTGATGACTTGAGTCGTGTATAAAATCTAGCTTGAAGTGCCATATGATGCCTGGTAGTAACATTATACAGGTCTCTGCAGCCTCGTGACTATGAAGGAGCACCAGTAATCTGTCTTAATGCGTTAGAATATCGCTACTTCATCTCTTGTCTTTCTAAAGTTTTTGAAACTATTCTTGCTTCCAAATTTCTTAAGCATTTCTCTTCTCATAATCTGCTCTCAGATCGCCAGTATGGCTTCCTTAAGAGTCGCTCTACTGGTGATCTTCTTTCATATCTTCCTAACTCGTGGTCATCCTCCTTTCGGGACTTCGGTGAGACTTTTTCTATTGCACTAGACATATCGAAAGCCTTCGATAGAGTCTGGCACAAATCTTTAATTTCTAAAATACCCTCCTTCGGTTTCTATCCCTCCATCTGTGCCTTTGTCTCTAATTTCCTTTCCGGCCGTTCCATAGCCACGGTTGTGGACGGCCATCGTTCATTTCCTCACCCTATAAACTCCGGTGTTCCTCAGGGCTCTGTCCTATCTCCTATTCTCTTTCTAATTTTTATAAATGATCTCCTCAACTGTACCTCAATTCCCATCCATTCATACGCAGACGATTCAACCTTACACTACTCCATTAGTTTTTCAGAACGGCCCAGCTAGCAATCCCTCAACGACAAACCCAATTCCTTCATCTATCTACCCGTCAGGATCTCCTAGCGGACTATCCCTTATTCTTCAACAATACTAAAATCATCCCTTCATCTTCTCTCAATATTGTTGGTGTCTCTTTTTCTTCTGCTCTCATTTGGAAGGGCCATATTACCAGTCTTGCTAAGGCAGCCTCCCAGAAACTGGGTGTGCTCAACCGCCTTAGGGGGTTCTTTTCCCCTTCACAGCTTCTTGCTCTGTACAGGGGCATAGTGCGCCCTTGTTTTGAGTATTATTCACATGTGTGGGGAGGTTCCTCTCACACCGCTCTCCTTGACAAAGTTGAAAGGAAGGCCTTTCGTATCATTAACTTCCGTCCACTCACCAACTCTGCAATCTCTCTCTCTCCGCCGCAATGTTGCATCTCTCTTGCTATTCTATCGCTACTATAATAATCAGTGTTCCTCAGAGCTTTCCCAGTGTATACCACCTCCTTTACGTAGGGCACGTGGTACCCGTCTTGCAACTCAAGCCCACCCATACTCTGTGCAACTCTCCAACCCAAGAGTGAAATGTTATTCTCAAACTTTCTTCTACTCAACAGCTGAGCTCTGGAACTCTCTCCCAGAATCAGTCTTTCCCTCTTCCTATGACTTAAATTGCTTCAAACTCAGTGTGTCCAGGCATTTTGGCTCTAACGTCCCTTGATTTTGGCCCTGTCACTCTTTCAGCTATGGGGGAGGCACTCGCTATAGGCAGTTCTAGCTTTTGCCTTCCTCAATCACATGGGGCCCCTGGCTAAAATTCAGGTGGGGGCCTTTCATCAAGCAGATGACGAGCGAAGCGAACCTATACAGCCCTATATTTAAATAGGGCACTTTTAGAGGCATTTTGAGGCCTATGGAGAAACATATTAGAGAATTTATGTTATATTGAGTACAGTGAAAATGGTGAAAAATAGAAACAACCAGCTTGGTTAGGAAAAGAAAATCGATCTTGTTTTGAAGATCAATAAGGGCTTGGGGAACAAAAAGACAACTGCGAGTCTCTGATGCATTTCCTTTGCATTTGAGTATCAGTGTACGATAACCTTTGCTGATAATATGATATCGGTAAGTCTAGTTTTCAGGTAAGAGTAACTGGCTGCATATAAAAGCTCTTTCAACGATCATTAGGGAATATTAGGAAAAAAATCCATCTGAGAATCTCAAATGTCCAACTAACTCAAGAGTGAACCATTTTCCCAGTCTTTCCTTTACTCAGGCAATACTCAGATTCTCTTCTCAATCTAACTTTCTCTCTTCTTGACTTATCACTTATGCTTGAAACTCTGCGCTGAGGTATCCCCCTTCCACAACATGTTTGTAACAGTTACAATTGTATTTAATTAAACTGTTGTTTAAATCTGGGGAGGGGATTAGTTATAGGCCATCTAAGTTACTATCGGTACTCGCCGGACCCTAACATTTTATGTTCAGCAATGATAAAGGGGTCAAAACCTTCACAACACGATCAAATCAATGAGAGTACAGTCAACTAAATAAATTCACAGAAAACAAAAATCCCATTGTTCAAGCTTATTAGATTCTCTCCGAGGCCGGACACTCAGGTTGAGTGACAAACTACGTGACATACATGGCGGAGACTGCTGAGTGACTCTGCCATATCTGTCACGCAGGCGCATCCACGAACACGCTTCCACTGCGACGCCTGCCAGTTTGACTGGCCCGCTCTCACTCCTTATATTACATTATAAAAGAAGCAATACAAATATTAACTAGAGAAACTTACCTCAAATGTTTGGCCGTCCAGGCCCGTCTTGGCGTCCTCTACCCTCGAGTGTCGGAGTGCCAACAATGACTTGAGCATAAATCATTCAAGTAGGAATATAACATTATACTTTATACTATTTTAATTCTCCCTTCTAGGTTTCATATAGAAAATAATAGTAATTACTATGTATTAAACATATAACTATAAAATCGAATGAGAAATTATCCAGTATATCTGTGTAAGATGCAACATTTAATACTGGTATAATGCATAACATAACAGGGAGACTTACGAGTTACGAAAGAAAACCAGGGCCTGAAAGTAAATAAAGCGGTAACTATTTTATAATATAGGCACTGGCCGATTAAGTTACATGTACTATTATTAGTGTATTACTGTAATCATGAAAACCCAAGTGTTAGGGTACCCGTGGCCTGTGGAGGAATAGTACCTGAGGGAAGATTTCTCATAGGGGGTTGGGAAGGCCGGAGGGCCCCCAAGCATGCATCCCTCTTAGGTGACATTGTTTTTTCTGTTAATCAAGTTTGGGAATTGAGGGCCCCTGGCTGCAGCCCAGTCACCCCCCCCCCCCCCCCCTAATTCGCCACTGCAAACGTACTACATAATTTTGAACAAATTGTACCTACTTTATTTCGCAACCATAATAATCACGCTTGGTATAGGGGTTGATCAAAGTGTTCTGTTTCAGTTCTGAGCGGGTCATTCGATCTTCTCTTGATATGTTCGGCTTACTACCTTGGAAAACATACACATATAATACCAGTACCTTTGTTCACTTACCAGTGAATAAACCTAGGCCCGGATAATAAAAACATTCACAACGGCTTATCTCCAAATTATTCTAAATGCCGACTTCGTAATTTTACCGCCATTAACCCTATGATGATTATGATTCGACTTTAGTTTATTCAGGCTATTATTGAACAATTTTATTTAGTTTAGGAAGAGGTTGTAGAAGCTAGGGAGTAAATTTCTGCTAGTAATGAAAACTCACTCAATTGCATAATGATATAATTATGTGAACAGCCGCCTCAACACATTACCTTAATAAGACAAACAAGGCTATATATGAATGTGCGATCAAAAAGTATGTTAAGAAATTAGATTTTCCTACAAACACAATGGACTATCCCTTATGTCATTCAAAATATGTCTTTTTACTAAAATATGTACACTCTTCAGTATTTTACCTTATAATATTTATGCTGCCCAACACTGAAAACTTCCACATTCCCGATACACCCTCAGACACAAATGTATGCGAACAAGCCCCAGAATTGAATCTCTTCTTCCGGCCCGTGTGGTTCAGACAGTGATTGAAGTCAGTCCCAGGTGCGTCCTCAATAAATTTCACAGGTATATATTGCAGACGACACACAACATCCTGCACCTAGGATTATCTGGAAGATGCCAAGGGGAGACGAACAGAGATATTTACTTTACAGTCATCCACTCTTGGAGAGAAGACAGATTCGGAGTTTTTATACCTTTCAGGTAATGTACAGTTGTCAGAAAACAGTTGTATCTCTCCATAAATGCATGACTAAATGATAAGCTGTGGAGCTGGGCAGCGTATGTACAACCATCAAAGGTGTTAGATGCTAAGTACGCGTTGATATGCCCTCACTTTATGAATTCGTCCAAGAGGTGCCTCGAATATACCAGGGTGATGTGCAAATCCTTGATGACGAATGACATATTATTAATTAAGTAACACCCCGTTCTTAACATTAATATTCCAGGCATAATTTCCGAGAGGAGGTTAGGAGTCCACAATGTAATATCCTGGATTTCTATAAACATCAGACGTGGAGGATCAGGAAGGGATATAAAAAATGCCAGGTGATTCAAACATTTGCGTTGCAGGTACTATCACTACCGACGTCAAATGCAGATGCAGCTAAACTTGTTTTCATGCCTTACCAACATTGAGAGTAAAACATGAAATTGCTTGCAGCATCCCTCCATTATGCCATTAATACTCTTGTCTGAGTGTGTGAGAATTGCGGGTGGCATAAACTATTTTGAGCCCTCCCAGGAGATGATTGATTTCATCACACACTACTATTGTAAAATTTATTTAGTTGATGATGCACCTTTTTTTTCTAGGGATGTTAGACAAAACAATGTTTCCTAACATATTAAGAGGATACCCAGACCAGATGGCTGGAGTAAAATAGGAAAGAAGAGTATATTATACAATTATGTACCTTTCACTAATAATATTAATTACTGATATATATAAATATTGGATATTTGCAAGGGAGCCTAGCGCCACTTTAAAAACAAAATGATACGACGAAACAATGACGATTTGCGTGTTGTTTTTTTATTTCACCCTAGATAGTTGAGATGTGTGGGTTTGTTGTGTTCGTGTTTTATTGTGTTAGGTGTTCTAGGTCGATTGTAGTGATGTGATGAACACTCCCCAATATTAGCAGCGATTGTTGTCAGAGCGCGCCTTGTTTGTTTACATGCGAAAGCGACGACCGACGACGCCCTTACGTTGGAGCTGACGAAGCGACCCTAACTTCATGATTGTTTTTATTTAATGTATATATACTGTATATATATATTTTGTATGTCTCCAATGTTCGGGTTGATAAAGAGTTTACCAGCCAGCAGAAGGAACTTATGCAGCCTAAATACAAATAATATGAACTATATATGGTAAAATATATATAACGCAAATCGTCGTAGTTTCGTCGTATCGATTTTTTATAGTGGCGCTCACCATCCTTCAAAGAAAACGGAAGACCTCCCCCTGGTCATTAACCCAGTGAGACCCAGCGTCGCACGTGATGCGTCGGCAGTGTTTGATCACCAACTCCCAGCGACGCATCACGTGCGTCCGACATATAAAAAACACTTACGTGGCTCGTAAGGTAGGAAATGGCGGGAGAATAGGAGGGGGAAGTACCGTAGTGTGTGTGGGAGCCGGGCCAGTAGGTGTGAGCGGGCCGAGACAGCCGCGCGGCTGGTGGTGGTGGGCTTAGTGGGGATACTTTACACCCTTAGTTCACCGCCACTTTGAACCTCCATTACTCCGGTTGTATGGGAGCTAGAGGCTTTAGATTTATGTGAGACACTCCTTAGGATGTATGCCGTACAATGTCATACTCAGTTTTTACCCTAGTGCTCCCGGGCGGGTGATCATGCGGGGGAGACGAACTTTCGACCCCCCCCCCGCCCCCCAAATGACCGAAATGATTTTTTTTTTTTTTTTTTCTTCATTTCTCACCATTCTCTTCCATTTTGGCTCAACAAATTTTTTTGAGGCTCCCCCCCCCCCCCCAAAAAAAATGTCCGAGGTGATTATTATTTTTTTTTTTTTTTTCATTTCTCATCCTTGTCTTCCATTTTAGCAAAAAAAAAAAGGAAGTGAAAATGGCTTGGGACTGGGGTGAACAAAATATTATAACTAGCCGGGGCTCAACGGGTTAAGGACCCTTCCACTAAGTCCTTCAGGGCCCTCCCCCTGGTCCTCACTATCAAAAAGGACCTATCTCTAATCCTTCAGGACCCTCCCCCTGGATCTTCAAGAAATCCCCTGGTCTTCACTATCGAAAAGGACATTTCTCCACTACCTCCACCAAGACTTAGATTGCTCAGAGAATATGTTTATGCAATCTACTCACCAGCGCCCAGAATATTACAGGGGCAAATGGACGTGAACAGTGCCTGACCAACCCCTGCTCCCGAAGATACAAACACAATCCTCTATATTGATGTACTAAGATAATTAGAAGACCTGCAAGACAGTTGTTGCATTTATAGCTTTAAGTGTTTTCCATTTTTCACAGCAACCCTGGACCTTCCAGTTGCCCCCATGAACATTGTAATAATACCTTGGAACCAGGCCCATGTTATAATACCTGAGTTACAAGGCTAGAATGTATATGTACCTCTCAACAACCACTTTTCCTTTCTTCTCAATACCCCTTTTTCCCCGGGTTCATTGACACCTGAAGCAAGAATAAATTAGCATAGGACCTCAGAAAAACCTGAGGAAAGTATGCAAACTACCACCACCCAAACCGTCTCCTCCTTCGGGTTCAGGCTTCTTGGCAAGTGTGTTGGTCTGCCCCAGCCTCCTCGACCCCTGCCCTTGAGAGTGCCTCCTGACGTAGCACCTACATGATTCCTGTAGGGCTACCTGTCTGTTGCCTGACGCCCCGAACCGAGGACAACGCCCCGAACCGAGGACCTCTATTCGAGCTACGTAAACAGGCCTGGACCTAGAACCCCTGCTCGGATTACGTAAACCGGCCCAATCCTAGGACCCCTGCTCGAGGAGGTAACCAGCCGTGCAGTATTGGCTATTACCCTCTGTTTAGGAATTATTTTCCCAGTGGTTCGTCTCACTTTCATCTACCATACACTAATTGAGCCTGTGTATTTTATTTCTTCCGTGCTGTTAACCCGTTCAGTACCGAATCTGATACTGCCTGTTTTAAGTATCAATTAATAGGACTTCGTCGCTTATGCCCCATGTACGAATTGTGCCTGTACATTTCTATTCCCCTCGCAATGTTAACCCCGTTCAGTACCGAGACTGATATTGCTTTAAATATCAATGAGCTAGACTTCGTTGCTGGTGCCAATTCCGATCTTTTGATCGACATCTGTTAACCCATTCAAATATACTTATTAAGGTTAATTCATAAGTGTTCATTCAAGCCTGAGCCTAGTAAAGCCAGTTAGTTATTTTGTTGATCTTCCTATGTTGCCTTAATCGCGAATATTGAAGGTTACATTTTGACATAATTAATATCATCAAGTAAAAGTAAAACTCGAATTTCACTCTTGCCAAATTGACGTTAATACTTTGCCTTACCCAAGACAAATATAGAAACACGAATTCCTAAGCTTGGTTCGTTATCGTAGCATATGTTCAAGTAATATAATTCCGTGATAAAATATAAATTCCCTTTCGAGCTATTTTGATACTTCTCATTTATTATAAATAATAATTTCAGTCCATTCTTGTAATTTAAATTCACCTTGCATTTCGCCTAAGAATATCGTTGCACTAACTAGAAAAAGTATTTATCACTAGAACAGTCCAACTAGTGACCTTCCCAGTGACCTGACCAAAAGACAAGTTCACGCAGTCACCATTAATGCCCCTTTCACACATACAGGACTCGGGTGCCGCATGCAGCAGAGTAGCTAGTCGTGGCGGTTTTTTTCCCCGACTTGGTGGAGCTGGCTCGGTATGCCGCTTCCAAAGGACTTCACCAGACTACAGCCGCATACAGCCGATGTTGTCATCTTGATTCCGGAGAAGTCTTGAGACTCGAACCGACAATGGAAATAACGGTAATTTGTACATGCCGACTACACCCTTATCTATAAGACTTCAGGCGATCGACTCCAGACTACAGACGATCGACTTCAGAGTCGATCCGCATACACTCGCATAAAGCCGACACATACAGGTTCTGTGGCCAACGGAGGTATATAAAGGGCGCTCGACCAGGGGTGGACATCATTACAGTCGACTCCACCGTTGCGTTAACAGGTACGGTGACACTCTACCGTCCCGTCAACAGTCTATAGTGAACTGTGCAGTGGCCCGTGCGTGCAACATGGCCTCGGACGTATTAATAACACCCTCCCAGTGGCAAAATATCGACATATACCTGGCGACCATGTCCATGGATTTAACTCTCCAGGTTGATCTGTTAGCTCTGAAAATGGCCACTAAACAACGAAGGAGGAAGGAGGTCAGTGTGGACGCGGAACTGGCTCCTGCGGCGGCAATTGTATGGCCACTACGAGAACATCATGCATGAGTTCATGCGCAAAGACCACCGCAGCTTCAGAAACTTCACCAGGTTGGATGTGGACATGTTCTGGGAGATGGTGGAGAAGATCACACCCAGGATAGAGAGACAGGACACCTTCTGGCGGAAATTCCTGAGCCCTGCCCTTCGTCTCGCCAATATCCTGTGCTACCTGGCGACTGGTGACTCATATCAAACACTCTCCTATGATTTCCGCATCGCCCATAACAGCATTTCACTGCTGGTTCCAGACACCTGTGAGGCCATCTACCAAGAATACCACTCTCGTTCTGCCATGCCCCAAGACCCCGGAAGATTGGAAGAAATGTGGTGACCTCTTCGAAGAACGCTGGCAGTTTCCACACGCCGGTGGTGCTATTGATGGGAAGCACATAGCCATTCGCTGCCCTGCCAATGCTGGGTCCCTTTACTATAACTACAAGGGATTCCACTCTATTGTGCTTATGGCAGTTGTGGATGCTGACTACATGTTCCTGTACTGCGATGTGGGTGCTACTGGTTCGGGGTCTGATGGTGGTGTCTTTGCACAGACACCTATCAGGGCCGGCCTGGAGAACAACACCCTGGGACTTCCACCTCCTCAACCCCTACACACCGGTGACAGGCCTGTGCCCTACTTCCTGTTAGGTGACGACGCATTCCCCATGCGATCCTGGCTACTGAAACCATTCCCACATCGCTCAACGGACATGGGTCAGATGATCTTCTCCTACCGATTGTCCAGGGCTCGACGGGTGGTGGAGAATGCTTTTGGCATCTTGGCTAACAGGTAAATATCTTCTATTTTTGGTGGTGTTAATGTCATTAATAAGGCTATACACTTGCATTGCTAACTAATTCTCTTTGCAGAGGCAGGTATTTGATAATAACCATGTTTTGTGTCTCCCTATTCCACAAGTTCAGATGTTTGCTCACCACCATTCCCCTGCAACCCAAGAGAGTGGAGTCAGTGGTGCTGGCATGCTGTTGCCTACACAACCTCATCCGTCGCCGTTTCCCCAGTCACCACGCTGGCTTCCTTGACAGGGAGAACCCACGCACCCACAGGGTGACGCCAGGGTCTTGGAGGGATGGTGACTAGTTGGATCCGCTCCTGCCACTGACCGGAAACCAGGCCACTAATTACGCAAAGGAGTTGCGTCGCTACATGGCAGACTACTTCACATCACCCCGGGGCAGTGTCAGCTGGCAGGATCGCCGGTTCAGGGAATCCTGAAGGTACGATGATTGTGTGTATTTTAATTATATATTAACTGACCTACTTTGCGGCTCTTTCTAATTAAATCATACGTGCCATTGTCATATAATTTGCTTATTTGTTATCCTCATATGTTTCTTATTAATAATTATTACTTTCATTTTCAATTCTCTTCAGTTATTTGCTTTGGCATTTTATTTCATTATTCAGTATTTCCCTGACATTCAGTAACTTATTATGTCACTGTAATGCATCATTTACATTTTATTATTATATATTCATATTTATACATATCTGGCCATTACTTTCTTGCCTTGTTATTGCCGTAACTCCCATTTGTATATGATGAGTGTATATTAGTTTCAACAAACATATATTATATTCATCTTTATTTTATTTAGTACTAACTTCTGTGAATGAATATGAAGTCTAGTCAATATTTTCTTGCCATGTTATTTAAGTACATATTTATTTTTATTACTACTGGAGACTATTTTCAGCAAACATAAGTATTATTTATTGTTGCAGAACATATTACTGTCATATGGGATTGGAATTCTAAACACAATATTCACAACATAATTTAATTTTAATGTTTACATGTTTTTGACATTGTTTACGGACCACCCTCGTGCTGCGGTGTGTGCAGTGTTTGATTAGGTGAGTCCAGGTTAGTGAGGCTCACATCAAACAGTTGCCTCTGGTAGCCTCTCCCTGGTGTGGCGGGCACCGCGAGGTGTGTGCCATATGTAGGGGTGGAGCTGCCCCACAAGCTGGGCGTAAACTGTTGGGCCGGTCCAAGTTGTTGGGTCAGTTGTGGAGTCAGCTGTGGCCCACGTTGTTGATACAGTTGTGGCCCAAGCTGCAGGCCGCTGACGGAGGGTTGTGGAGGTTGGACGGGGGGTGGTGCCGCAGCCGCTGGGGTTGCCTTTGCCCCCGAAGCCCGTTGCCGCGCCATTTGGTCTACCTGCAGCACATACGTAGTGATCTGCTGCTGACACAATATGTTTAGTTTACATCATTAATGAAGTTAGTTTCGCATGTCAATAATTGCCTTACCGTTTCAGTAGGAGTGGCGCCTTCGCAGTCCAGAGAACCTCTTAACATTATATAACTTGTGTTACCTTTCCACAGCTTACATTCATTTGTTTGCATATGCACATTTCAATAATCTTTCTTACCTGATCTATTTCAGCGGAGTTGGTGGATGTCTTCTGCCGCTTGCTGCCTGGTGTTGTGCTGTGCCTGGAGCTTCCCCCAGACGCAGGCTCCTCGTCCTCTGTCCTGCCCGCGAGTCCAGGGTCGTCCAGGTCAGGCGCGTCATCGGTGGCGTCGGATGTGGCAGGCCGTGGTAACTGTGTTAGTCCAGCGGCTAATTGTCACTATTGGACCAAATCGTGCACTTTTTGATAAAAGCATGAAACTTGGTACACTTTTAGTATACACCATAAGCAACATTTTAAAGATTGGAGGTAATCTGGATCTGTCCTATGATGGCCATAGCGGCCATCTTGGAAAATGGCCGCCATCTATTTTGAATAAATACTTTCATATCAACACACACGACTCGGGTATTGCAAATGCATACATAAAAGTATGCCAATTTATGTTTTAGACACTGATAAATCGATTAAGATCATTACGTTGGTCCTATAATTATATTCAAGGGCTTTATTTTAGTAAATAATGGCATTTTATCAAAGGTAAAATAGAAAAGCAAACTTGATTTTTCTCATAACTCAAAAAATATTGTTTATTTCAATGATGACTACATGTGTGCAACTTAATCGACAACGTACCCACCAACAAGTTAGATAAGGATGTAAAAATATCATGGGCAGCATACCATGGTAAATATTCAGAAGAGAGTGACGATCAAAACCCCACGACAGTCAGTGCACTACTCCCACTATTCCCTAATGATTCTAAGTCAGTGGCAATGATTCGACACTCCATGGATGTAGTAAGGAAAGCTGTAGAAGTTCTGAATCCTGGACAAACTCCTGTCATCGCTTGTGATCAGCCGTTGTTCAAGATAGCAAAGGAAATACAGTGGATGTGGCCAGAACGATATGGAGAGGATTCATTTGTGGTCATGCTGGGTGGTCTCCATATCAAAATGACATTGCTTAAAACGCTTGGTGATCTTTTGGATGGAAGTGGTTGGACATCAGCACTAGTACAAGCTAATATAGCCACACCAGGAACTGCGGATTCCTTTTTGAAAGCAGCACATATCAAAAGAACTGCCCATGCCCATCAAGTGACTGCATGTGCATTGTACAAACTTCGCCAGGAAGTGTATGCAGAATACCAAGTATGTCCACACAAAGGTTCTGCTGTTTCATTTGAAGAGTGGTGCAGGATAAGAGCAGCAGAAAGCCCACAGTTTCATTTCTGGCAGCTTGTTCTAAGAATACAGTTGGATGTACTAACATGGGATAGATCTGTACATGATGGCAACTTCATTTTGTATGTGGATGCGCTGACACGTCTTCAATGGCTTTTCCACGCTCTGAATCACCACAACTATGCACGTGCTGTAGCCATTCACCTGCGAGACCAAATAACATTGAGTGAGAAGCAACCAGACATATATGCAGCATTCTGTGAGAGCAAGTTCACCATTAAGAAATCATACCGGCCATTTTCCAGGATGGCTTTGGACGAAGGTCATGAGCAAAATAATGCCTGCGTGAAAGGTGATGGTGGAGCAGTTGGACTCACTGAGAAGCCTGAAGCACTATTGAGATGGATGGTAGCTGGACCAGAGATGGCAAGAGTTGTTGGGGAATTTCGGAGTGTACTTGACAAGAAGGAAACAGACTTCCACCTACATTACCATGAGGACAAACCAGCTGCTCAAACATTATTTCTCGATCATGCCAAGTCCCTCGTTGAAACAATGAAGAGTATGGGTAACCCATTCACTGATACCAGTGGTGATCTTATAGTTCTTGACCCACGGGAGGTGGTAGATACTGCAGTTGTTGAATCAATGCGCAACGTAGAAAAACTAGGTGAAGATAAATGCAACGAATTCTTTGAAAACAGACTAGTGAAATGCACTGTTAGGATCAGTGAAAGATTACCAAAGAACAATGTGCAGTTGTTTAGATCACGTACACTCAAAGAAAAATCGTGCACCCAGAAGCAGCTGCTCTCCATGAAACGTGACCGCACTTTATTCTCAACATTGTTTATTGCTAGCCAAGTACGTGATACTGATCTTGAAGACTTTTTCAAGCATGAAAACCATTCTTATCCCCCTTCACTATCTGATTATGGACAGCTTATACTGGGCACAAAATCCGACCTCCTTCAGTGCCTGGAAAATGTTGTCCCACACAGAAATGGTGCTGAGAACATGGAGCCTGACACAGATATGGTTGTTATTGATGGTGCAGTTATAGTAAATATGATAAAACCTGTCACAGCAAATACATTCGACGAGTACGCATCTGAGTTCATGAACTACATAGGTAAACAATTCAGGGGCTCTGTGTGCCGTGTTGATGTAGTTTTTGATACGTACAGATCTGACAGTCTGAAGGCAGCCACACGGACGAAGAGGGGCAAAGGCACACGGATAAGAGTGGAAGGAAAAAACAAATTACCTGGAAACTGGCAAACATTTCTACGGGAAGATGGCAACAAGACAGAACTGTTCAGTCTTTTAAGTGAACGACTGACTGGGAAGCAGTTCCACGGTTTAGTGGTAATGACTCTTGGAGATAAGGTGCAGAGCTCAGTACCAGTTATTGAAGATCACCTGGCCCCTTGTACACAAAAGGAAGCAGATACTCGGATGCTCCTTCATGCAGCAGATGGTGCAGTCCAAGGTTTGAGGAGAATCACGATTAAGACTGTTGACACTGATGTTGTGCTAGCTGTCAGCCAAGCTAGCAGGATAGGATGTGAAAAGCTTAACATAGCCTTTGGGACAGGGAAATATTTTCACTACATTGACGCAACTCTCATAGCTCAGATGTTAGGTGATCAGAAGTGCAAAGCTTTGCCTGCTTTCCATGCACTCACAGGGTGCGACACCACATCCAGTTTTGCTGGAAGAGGGAAACTTACAGCGTGGACTACTTGGAATATCTACCCTGATATCACACCTGCTTTGTGTGCACTTGCCCAGAATCCAACATCAGCTGATATAAGAGAACTTTTGCCAACCTTTGAAATATTTGTGGTTCTGTTATATGACCGAGGAAGCACAGAAACACAGGAACATAGAAAATATACCACCGACACGGGATAGCCTGAACCAACACCTGCTTCGAGTAGGATACCAGGCTGGACATGTGTGGAACCAGGCCCTGGATAAAGCACCACACCTGCCCAGCCCAGCAGATTTTTGGTGGACTAAAAAGGATGACCTGACTGGATGGGAAGTCAAGTGAATGGACCAACCTCCTGCTGGAGTAGCGTGTCGCGCTGTGATAAAGTGTGGATGTACTAAAGGTTGCCAAGGTCGGTGTAAATGTGTCAAAGATAATCTGCCCTGCACATTACTTTGCAAGTGTGGTCATGGGTGTAATCGTGACATGAAGGCGAGCTAAGGACTAAGATGTGCTCATTAGCAGATACATTTTGTAAAATGATCATTGTGATAAATTATTTGTGTTGGTATTGTTGTTGGTCATAATATATGAATAAATATAAACATGTTTATTGAATAAAGTGTTATGCTGAAATTAAAGAAAAGGGGTGTACATACATTCTTTCATTTAAAAAGTTTTACTTTGGAGAGCATTTACAAGCTTACTTGATTGGAAATTATGTAAATAGTGTTTCTTTCTGATCTTAGAACAAACCATGTACAGGTGCCTGCAGTGGATCTATTCCACTGTGCCTGATTATGTATGTGAAATTAATATGTATGTGTAATTATATTGCAAGATTGACAATTATACTCATAAATAGTTTATTTTGTTATAGGATACTTAGTAATTAAGGTGGAATAAAATGACTACTGAAAACACACTTTTCAGCCACCGCCCTCTTATGGATATTCGCTGCTAGTGTCATTTCCAAAGAGATTTCTCGAGCAATTATAAATGAATAAACAAAAGTGTATACATCTATGTAATGATCAGTGTGTGCTTTATGTACTTTACTTAGTATTGTTTATTGAATAAAAAAGTATTTTTTGAGTTATGAGGAAAATACAGTTCGCTTTTCTATTTTACCTTTGATAAAATGCCATTATTTACTAAAATAAAGCCCTTAAATATAATTATAGGACCAAAGTAATGATCTTAATCGATTTATCAGTCATGCACTTTTTGATAAAAGCATGGAACTTGGTACACTGTTAGTATACAACATAAGCAACATTTTAAAGATTGGAGGCAATCTGGATCTGCCCTATGGCGGCCATCTTGGAAAATGGCCACCATCGATTTCGAATAAATACTTTTACATCAACACACACGAGTCAGGTATTGCAAATGCATACATAAAAGTATGCCGATTATTTTATAATGTTATGTTGTGATGCGGCCGGCTATATTAATTGTGTTATCGGAGGAAAGCAGATATATAATTTATACTGTAATGTTGTGAGTCGGGATGTGTTATACTGTAATTAATTTCATTTGGGGGTAGGAGTTTGGTGTTGTAATGAGGTTAATAAATAATGATTAATTAAAATAAAAAATCTATGGAGATTGTTTCGTTTAAAACCACAAAGCATGCATTATTACATAACATGACAGCAAAATGTAACATAAAAACTGCCTTAAGGGAATAATTGGAAATGATTAAATTACTATTGCTGAATTGGAGGAACATATATAATAAACACTCACGTCACCGGTGCTACGAGGCTTGTTCCGCACAATGTGGCCCATAAAGAAGCTGCCCTGATCCAGGATCCACTGATCCCGGTCGCTGTACCGCACTTCTGCCCCAGCACCACTCTTTCTTGCCGTCAGCTTGCCAAACCTGGAGCGGATGTTGTCGCACCAGCTCCTCAGCTGAGCACCTGTTTGCAGGAAACACTCACATATAATATAAATGGGTATATCACACAACAATGTCACTATATATCACCCCATAGTACACGTATCAACACAGGTACACAGTGTCACTATCCATCACAACACAGAACACTTATTAACACAGGTAAACAACGTCAATATTCATAATATCATATTTCACGTATCAATATGGGGGAAACTAACCTTTAATTGGAGGGGTCAGAGCCTTGGCCTTTTTCTCAAACAGGCGCCACTTCCGGTAAGAGTCCTTGAATTCCCGGGCCTGCATGTCGTACATGAAGGTATGGGCCCGCAGCCACTCCATCACGGCGAGCTCGTCCTCGGGGCGCAACACTACCCTTGTTATTGTCCGTTTCGCCTTTACGCCGTAGATGGTAGCATCAGGGGAGGCCTCGTCACCCATGTCGCTTTCCTGGGTTTCCTGGGTGTCCTCCTGGCTGCTCCCTGGCGGTAGCATGCTGGTTTGGGCAGGGGCTGGTGGTGGTGGTGGTGGCGGTGGCGGCCGCCTGGCAGCGGGGGTGGCTTGGCGTGGCGGCTGGCTGTCTTCTATCACATCCAAGCTCTCTTCTTCGCTCATCTGGGTCTCGTCTGCAAAGAAGTCTTCCAATCTGTTATCCTCTGCCGGCCTCTGGATCTTCTGAGGACTAGGCGACTTCCTGGCCTTTGTTTTTCTCTTGGGTGGTTGTATAGTGTACAGGCGGTAGAGGTGAGGGTAGAGGCGAGGAGAGGGTGAGAGGTGTGCGTCGTGGGTGGTCTCATCGAAAACTGTGGTGCGAGTGAGGTTGGGACGCTGCCTGGGGCCTATATATAGGGGCCGTGTTGCCGTTCTGTTGTTGGGATTTTTTTGTTATATTTCTTGTCGGCTTGATGCGGCTGTTTGCGGTTCGAGTTTTGTGTTGTCGGTTTGATGTTTCTGTTGTCGGTTACTTGTCTGCTCAAGTTGGCTCGACTCTTCTGCCATATTGGGTTCCGGGTGTTGTCGTACGTCTGGACTCCTGTCAATGTGGTTGGAGTCTGCTGCGATGCGGCTGCTTGAAGCTGAAATCCTCTAGTGTCGGTTGTACTCGTTCGACTCATATTATTGCATAATTATTGCATAATTATATGCAAATATATGTAAATTTATGCACACGACTTCAGCAGACCTATGCGGCTGTACTCGTGTCTGTCGGATGTACTCAGGTGTATGCGCCTGTATGCGGCTGTAGTCTTTATGCTACACATGACACACAATTCGCTACGCTATACTGAAGAACTACAGCCGCATACAGAAGACTAGTGACGACTAGCGCCGACTAGCGCAGACTACTCCCCGCATCCACCAGACAAATGTAAAGTCTGGAATTTTTTTTGAAACTCACCTAAACTTTGTTCTGGGGCCACAACTTGACACGCATTGCCAGGACTTCACTAGACTACAGACGACTACAGCCGCATTGTCAGGACTAGGTGCCGACTCGGGTGCCGCATGCAGCAGAGTAGCTACTCTAGTCCTGTAGTAGCTACTTACTAGTCCTGTATGTGTGAAAGGGGCATAAGACTCCACCTGAGCCATACGGGTGACTCCCCCGAACCTTACGGCTATATTTAAAACCTCAACTCTCTCAGCTGTAGTGCTAAGATCATTACCTAGCCGCCTAGCGCATTGAGCTCTCGTGATATGGGGCTCACATTCATTATTGCATTGAAGGTTTATTCATAATTACGTGTGTTATATCTTTAGGTATACTTTCTTATTTTACATGATTAACTGCTAGACTCTCACTATTGGGTTCTTCTAGTACCAGTATCGTTATTCTGAAGCAAGAATAACATATATATTTGCTACTGTTGTTCGATCTCCCTTTATGATTCTTATAGTAATGTTCATATCATGTGCAATAAATAAAACCTTCATTTATGTTCCCACTTGTGTTGTTCTTGAGTACTACATTGATCTATTGAACACAAATATCATTGCATATAGAGCCTACTCGGTACGTCCCTGTCAAGTATATTCAAGTCCATCAAACCAGTATTGGATTGTTTTACGGACTGTATCAAGGGAATAGAATTATTATATCCCGGCACAACAATTATACTTAGGACATTTTGGGGGTTTTCGATTACAATCCTGTATTTACTTACTATGTCATCTGAATCTCCATGTTCTAAATACATTTACTGGTCCAAGTGTTGTGACCTTTCCACCTGTTATGCAAGTTATACAAGTATTTTAACAGTTATGTAGTTACCTGTACAAAGTCGTTATCAAGGGATATCTGTACTTTTATAGAAGTGGGTGGCAAAGCAGTGAAAACCTCGTCAAGGGGAGATTGTAGACATCAATCGAACAGGGAAATGCCCAGGGGAGACCTCATGGGCATGTGATGAGTTGCTGGAACTCCTGTTTCATTTGTCTGGTTTCAGTCACTGTTTTTCTTTGACTCACTTACACAGAGAATAATCCAGCTAGCTCTCACAAACACCTCTTCCTATTCATTACACTACGCTTAATTAACAAGCACACCCACACTTCTTTCCAACACACTAAATGTTTATATTTTGTATATGGGAACACTAAACCCTGCCTCGGAGTACTCAGGATGGTGGAGGGCGCAACATAAATGCCCCCCAAATCAACCTTTATTGTACACTACCTCTCTACCAAGAAACCTGATATTCTCTTCCTCACCGACTCGGGTGCCTGAGGCAACTGCCAACAGCCCCTTCTTTGTATCTTCCTACTTTCTCAATCCTAGTTTCCTAGCCAAAGGTGGAAGTTGTTTATGTGCACAACAAATGTACTTGTTCTCACTTTCACGATTTCAACTCTCCTGAATTCTCAACTTTATGGGTCAAACTAATAATTTATGTGTTGTTTATCAAACCCCTAACTCTACTGACTTTCCTAAATGCTTTGACTACATATACTCTAAAGTGAAACACATCCTATCAACCTCCCCTTTCTCTGAAGTTTTCATCTTAAGAAATTTCAATGTTCACCACTGCCAATGGCTCTCCTCTCGTTTCACTGACCAACCTGGTGAACAAGCCTACATATTTTATATTCTAAATTACCCAGAGCAGTTAGCCTAGCACCTTAAGCCTAGTTCACACATACAAGAGTGTGAACTAGAGTCACCACGAGTGGGGCAAAATTTTGACTTGCGCACTTACTCGCGGTCAAAATCGATGACTCGTAGTGACTTTGTCAACTCGTGTTTGACTCGCGGCCAGTCGCAGTGGGTCGGCCATGTCCGGCAAAACTTCACCCTTGCACAACATTTGAACCGCGAGTCCGACAACTCTCTGTGACTCGAGAATACTCTTAGTGACTCTTAAATACTCGTAACTTACTCATGAACAATCGCGGCAACTAAAACTCAATATATACTGTATATACAAATATACCAATATAAATAATGTATACAGTCAGGCCTCGATTTGTTATTTATGCATCAAATGTCTGTCTGTCGATCTATGTAATGCATTTATCGCCCTTATACATATATATATATATAATTATATCTGACTTGGTATTTGTTTAATCTATGAATCATGTATAAAGGGATTGAAGTGAAACATATAATATCCTTCCAGCAAACAAATAATAAAATTAAAAGAGTCAATAAAAATGTATCCTTGTATTTTTAGAAACTAAGTCCCTCTCATTTATGTTCGCATTTTATCTATCGCTTGGACCTAGCAACTCTCTGTCTATCTATCTATGTAATGCATCTATCTATCTCCCTTATACATTAATGTAAATATGACATATTTGGTCTTTTTGTAATCTATGATTCATTTCTAATGCATGGAATTGAAAAACATAATATCCTTTCAGCACATACTAGATAAAAAAAGAAATAACAGAGAGTCAACTAAAGATTTTCCCTTAGCTTCTCCAACCGTCGGAAGATTCGCCTTTTATATATATTTTTGTTCTTATTTGATTTTGTATTTTTTTGTTAATGGTATATTTTTGCCTTGAAAGTGTGTCTAACAAAATGATGGGGGTAATATTTTAACATGTTTCTAATTTACATTTATGTTATTATTGCTGATTATGAGTTGAAAAATGTTTTCATTAATTCCATCATATCGGAAATGATTCACAGATTATATATAGACCAAATACCATGACTGTAGGTGTGACATGGGAGGGCATGGGACACAGCATATATATATATATATATATATATATATATATATATATATATTAATATATATATATATATATATATATATATATATATATATATATATATATATATATATATATAATATGCCAGGGCCACAAAATGAAACGTATGGGAAGCGAGAGAATGACTAAGAGGGTGTACGAGAGCGAGGTGGAAGGACAGAGAGGGAGAGGTAAACCGAAAGAAAGGTGGAAGGATGGATTGAAGAAGTATATGGATGAAGGCGGTGCTGGTTGGGAGGAGGGGCATAGACTGACTGGGCTCACAGGTGCATGGGGGCGTTTCGTTCGGGGTTCACGGCGTCAGGCAATAGATAGATAGATAAACAATTGGAGGCATTCCTGGCATACTCTCAACTCAATGTTACAACTCACAGTAACTCAGTTACCCATGTCATACTCTAAGTAACTCGTGTCGTACTCGTGGTGACTCGTATTTACTCCTATTCCGAAAATGTTCAACCACTCGCAGGTCACTCGCGGCCCACTCGGGGTGACTTGCTGTGACTCTTAGTGGACTCTATTGCACTCGTGGTGACTCGTGGTGACTCGTGAAAATTTGCTCACTTGGGCTCATTCTTGCCCGCGTTACCACGAGTGAATGTGTGAACCATGCTTAACTCATATCCCTGACCACCTTGGAGATCGACCCAACATCTTTGCCTTATTTCCTACCACTAATCCTTCTGCCTACGCTGTAAGCCTTTTCTCTCCGTTGGGCTCCTTTGATCATATTCACATCTCAGTTACCTGTGTTATATTTCCCATAACATTAGTTTTGCTTCCGTGGCTGGGGACCTTCGGAGCACATTGTTGAGGTAATTAGGGCATAGAGGCATACATTCTATTTTCTTTATCTCGTTGTAATGCATTTTTTTTTTTTTTAATGCACGTTTGTACTACTGCTGTCCACAAAAAGACGGAATGATTCAACTCGAGTATTTCATACTCTTTTGTTTCTGCTCGGAACCAAGCCAAACCTGTTATTTTCCTCCCCCAAAACTTGTTCATCCAAACTAAATGTTTTGAACATAAGTAGAGCGTATCTACGAGTATATAGTATATAGTATACTCGCATACAAGTATATATCATGGCTGACTGAATACAAGATTCCAGAGACATCATCTTGGTAAATAGCTGACCCATGAATGCTGGCATTTGTATCATTACAGATGTTTGTTAAGGCTCAAGAACCTTGACATCATCAATCTGAAGACGAAACCAACTGATCAGCTGAACAAGTCCCGTGTTGTGTGAAGCAGCCACTTTTAAGATGACCAGTATAGTGGAGTTGGTAATCTATTCACGTTGTATTATATGCCATTCACTTGATCGGTTATCTTTAATGTAAGACATACCCTCAATTTTATGTTCTTAGTTTGTGTGGAGTGTGAGGTTGGAATTACTTGCTTATAGAATATTATTCATGAATACACTGAAAATCAATAAACGGTAATGGAGAAATTCCCCTAGCATTGTATTGTGCTGCAGTGGTCGACCTGAAAAGTAAACATGTAACAGCGAGAGAAACTATATTTATAAACACGTACAACATGAGACAAAAGAGATGTTCCACACTTTTGGTAATGTTGTTGCTGAAGGGATGTGTATTTATTAGTGTATGACGTGTATGGGTAGAGCTGCAGACACATACATTACTCGAGAGACAATCACTGGGATGATTGCTGTGGTTGTCTTGCATATTCCTTTGTGAGAAATATTTGCGTACCGGTATGTCTTTATTTACTTCTCACCAATTAAGCAGTGCACGTAATATGAGGAACTACTGTATATGATTCACACTGTGTGTGTTTGTTTATTTACTCAGTAAATGTACGAACACTATGGGGACCATATGGCTGAAATACATACAGGTACCGCAACAAATTTAAGTGTAAGGAACAAAACCAATACAAGACATTATAGACGTTAAGTAACCTACACATATAACACAGGTATTATATTAGATCAAATATTTTATACAGAAAACGGTAAAATACTACAAAAATACTAGATTGTATACATGGAATGTAGCACAATATATTTAGTTGTAGTAGCATATGGACTATAGGACTATAAGGTAGAACAGTAACGATAATGACAACATGGGGATCCCACTTAAAACATCATGAGTGACAACAGTAGTCTACTATTTAGATATAGGCCTATAAAAGCTATTATGAATTGTGAAAAATTAAGAGATATTGAGAACTGCAAGCGGTAGCTTATAGATATTAGAAACTATATAGTTATAACTCGAATATAACCGTTTTCTAATGAACGGTACATTCTCTAGTGAGGGGTATAAACTGTATAGTTACTGTTCGAAATTAACCATTCTCTATTAGTGGGTGCTTGACGTTAGATGGGGTAAGTATCAGGGGCCTACAACCAAAAGCAGAGAGTCACTTCTCCTTATTAGATTCTTGAGTGAATGTCTGGTATTTTGGAGACTTGATGGTCAGTATCTATCAGACCCTTATATGAGTTAGACTTCCTTTCTCTTCCCAATTATCTCTAGGGTTGATTTTATTCATACTGAAGCCATTTTGATTTGTTAGAGTGCAGTGTAAATAGTGTACAGTAAATTGTGTTTTTTTTTTTTTTTTTTTTTTTTTTCTATATTCCAACTACTCCCTCTCGGGCATAGGCTGAGAGCCTGTACATTCCACCTCTCAACACGGTGAAGCCCGTGAGGTCTTGTTCCAGCCTGGGGAGTGAGACATGTGAAGCATCCACCATGGCTCAAAGCAGCTCCATCTCTGAAGCGGCCGGTTGCTTCGCCCAAGTGCTTCACCGTCTCACCCTCCAGACTCAGACCCTCACTCTCAGAACGCCACCTATTGAGCAGTGAACTCACTAGGCATTGTCCCCCTGTAACATATTTTGAATATGGGAATATTCATACAGTGTTATTTAATCAGGGAACAATGAGGGTATTTTTTTGGCATTTCGGTGGGCTTTGTGGTAATGCACTGATACTAGGTACAGCACAAATTCAATCCCAATAATATCTTCCCATTGACATATCGGGATTTGAACCCGGGTCCATTGGATTACCAATCCAGTGGCATGACCACTCCACCACACCTACTTTTAATATAGTAATATATAATATACTGTGGTTTACCTATTACTGAAACCTCCTTTTTTAAATTTGTGTGGAGAAAATAAGACTAAGATACAACAATAATGAAAGTAATGTTACTTAAAGAACCGCTTTAAGTTTTAAGTCAACAATCCGTAACACTATTAACATCTAGTTGGACTAACACATATACTATTATCATGGATATATGTAGTCCGGTTCCATGTCATATCAACCAGTAGACCATTGCAACAGTAGCTCTCAACCAGTGCCAAATTAACCCAGACCAACCAAACCAGTGCCAAAATATAGTACTAACCTAACCGTATTGGTTGATTTGGTACTGGTTGAGAGCTACTGGTTGAAATGGTCTACTGGTTGAGTTGACCGGTCACCACGTAGTCCTTTAGAAAGCGATACATTTTTTGAGAACCACATATTTTATGTCTTGTAGTTTTCTTTAATCCTGACCCTTGAAAATATTTGCTCCAGGCGATTTTTTAATTGGTAGTCATGTCACTATTCCCTCCTGCCTTCTCCCCCACAGCTCTTCATATATGCTGATGGCTGTCCTGACAGGCGTAGGATCAATTTTCACTAGAATTAAATGTTAATGCTATTTATCTTCATATTATACACTAATGAAGTACTCTATAATAGTATTTCTGAGTTGACTTATTTGTGAGATTGGTTGTAATTCTGGTTCATTTCGATGACGAAGGCTACGATAGTCAGATATATATTATTGAATGCAGTTCATCTCTGGCCTCTGCACTTGTCTGACCTGTCATCATGGGTCCCCCTGCCTGTCTATTGTGGTGCTGTGTGTGGCTCTCTCTATGTATTGATAAGTGTATGCTATATTGTATGATGTATATAATATACATTTCTGAAGTGTGAATCATAAGTAAATTGTATCCATTTTACATTCTTTCCATTTTTACCCATTTAATAATGTTGTCGGGAATAGTGTATGATGATCCCAACAGTTTTGAGTCCAATTGGGTATTTGAATTTGGCGGTATTGTATAGTAAGTACGATTTCGGCTAGTACCTATGTATTGTAGTTTATTATTGATTGTAGGTTAAATATTAAATGTAATGCATAAATATATACATCAGCTCTAGAATGTATCATGAAACCAAATCATAGGTTAGAATTATTATGAGCCGGCAGTCATATGTAATCCCGCGAAGCAATAGAACGCCGGCGGCTGGCGGTCAATCTCATCAAATCAACCGTACCGATAAGACCCCCCTCCGGTCTTGACTCAACCTATAGTTCACCATGTGCTACCGCTATTAATCTATATCTACAGTCCTACATCACCAGTCCTCTAAGCTAAGTTCATTATGTATTGATATTATATTATGTGAACATTCCTACAAGTCATGCATAATTATGAATTAGCCGTGTGTAAGAGGACCGGAAGCCACCCATAGAATTCTTCATATTGGTAATTATATAATTTTACTTATTGTTGGGATTAATTCATGTACCAGTGATTTAGTAATTTAACATATATATATATTCCCCACAATAATTGGTCCTTCGAACTCTGGTACTTATTATGTTCCCGTTTCAGTGTTTGTTTACTTCCGCATTCACTAGGTATTACAAACGGCTTCCGCCGTTGTGCTCCTTGTCTTTATTTGGGGGTTTGCTGGGCTGGTACTAAGTGTGAGGGTAATTTTGTTCGGTTCCATTTCGCATGGTTAGGCTAGGCCTACAAGTGTCTTTGGTTGTTTTTCATATCACTTTTGGTAGTTCTTGGTGTTCTTTATGTTTTCTCTTTGTGAGGCTCGAATTTAAAATTTGTTGGAGGGGAGGGTTTCTCATGTTACCTAATTTAATTAATTTCATAACATAGCCTAGTTGCTTATAGTTACGGTCATGAATGTCGGTCTTTGTTGATTCCTAAGCGATTGAGCCAGTAGTCAGACCTCATGATTGTGGCTTAATCAAATAGGCTTACCTGAAAAGGTTCAATTCGTTAGTTCTTCACCTTACCCTTTATTTTTGAATGGATATTGCCTTTATTTCTGTTTTAATTTCATCATGGCTTAAAGGAATCATCCCACAGCCGCTTCTGGGAGTGGCATTGGGGTGAATTTTGTACCTTTCGTCTCCTATAACCAGAGCCTGGGGAAGGTAGTGGGTGTATTAGGCCATAGCTACGTGAGCCGACTCGGAGTGTCCCACAGAGAATACTATGACCCAGGATTTGTGGTGAGGGCGTTTGGAGCACCAGGGGCCACTCTCGACAACATCAGAACCAAGAGGGCTTGGAATGATCTTTTGAACCTCCGACCTGAGATTACTGTATTGTTACGACCGGGACTCGGACTCGTATAAAACAAGGGCTCTTAATCATTGGACTAGAAAGGCACACAGCCACAACGGTAACACTAGATCCAACCCTTGAACTTATAATGCCGGCGCACAAAAACACCTATACCCTCCAGAGTTAAATCTGTGATAGCGGGGTATCCTCTAACTCGGTATAAATGCACTACTACTACAGGCTGATGATCTCTGATACAGCCTCATCACAACAACATACAATTACGTTCATAATGTATACACGGAAAAAGATAGAGAGCTTAATTAAATCACTGGAATGATTTAATGCAAACAATAAGAAGGTATAATTAAAGTTACTCTAAACAATAATAAACTGTCACTCCTATATTAAAGAAAGTGAATGAAAGTCCTAAAGCATCGAACAGGAATCTTCTGAAGAAAGTGTGATGCTGCTTAAGATGATCGAATCGGATTTTGAACTGTTATATAAAGCAGGAACAAGATATGACAAGTGTAGGGACATACAGTGTTAACTGGCACGGGAATAACGATAAATGCGCAATAGTATTATCTCCAACAACAAAAGAAGTACTTCCTCAGGCAACGCAAAAGCCTGCTCGGGTTGTGCAACTCAACAACAACCAAGGCTTACAATCAACATGAATACAAATGCTGCATACATAACATAAGAGTTTATAATCCTAATCGGGTGTCTTCTAGGCGAATAAAGTCTAGCTGGGATGTCGTAGGCTAGGAAACAATGGCTGAGCAAGCGGCTCGTAGCCTAGCGAGGTCCTTAAGACTGTACGGCCAAATTACGTTAAATGACGGGGTGCTCTCTTGAGAGATCCAGATCGCTAGTATCTAGTTCTCTCCTGGCGACCCTCTTCAAGTCAAAGCAAAACGAGTTAGCACAGTGTTGGGTGGCAGAGGCAAAAGCCCTCACTCGCAACACAGTGCTAAACTCACAAGGTACACAGTCAGAAAGACAACCTAGGCTTCCCACGTATCCGTTGCGATTGTACAAGTTCAACAAAACCTGGTACACATCGGAAATCACAACATCAATAGCCTCACCCCAGTCTAGCATTAAATAGCCCAGCAGACAACCAAGAAATAGGTAGGGAGACACCGCGAGTGTGTCAAACATCTACAGACAAAATGTTAACCCCTCCAAAATGTCTAACTAAGCATGAAATATCTGAGAGCTTCAGCATATAATACGATGGCCGATATATGAAATTGTGCAGAACCAAAGGGGAGTTAGGATATTAAATAGATTAGAAGCATAAGAGGTAAGAAGTTGAGAGAGAGAGAAAGTGTTCTATAGGTGGAAGTCGGGGACAGATGGCAAGGGAGGTGTGAAGGTTATGCTGGTCAAGCAAGCTCTGAGCAAGGAAGGCACAAAGGCAGCAAGGAGTGCGGGGGGACTACCTCCTGCTGCGGCAGGAGGGCGGCAAAGCGGCCAGCCACTCAGAGGGCCCGGCCGTGGCATGACGTCACTGAGACAACGCGTAACACTACGCGCACAACACTTCCTCTTGCACTTACTCACTCACACTCTCTAGCTGTATCATTCAGTCTTATACATTAAACTTATAACTGGTGATATCAAATATAATGCATTGTCACAGACGAAAATAAAGACCACTTCTATACTGCCTGTGACATGACGATTCACAAGAAAGAAAGTATAACATTCTCTGATAATTGTAGCCCATTTCACTGCCCTGGCGAGCGCTAGTGGCTACCGGGAGGCGATTCTGCCAACGCTGGTAGGCGTCACAGTATGTACTGGTATTGGGAGTGTTACGATCCAGGTTCTCAAAGACACAGGGCTCTTCAACATTGGACTAGATAATGGCAAAATGCAACAACGGTAACACTAGATCCAACCCCTGCCTTAAACACTGGAAAACAAAAACACCATTACCGCCCTGAGTCGTGCCTGGACAACGAGGTATCCTATGACTCGGTAAGTGGTGACACACACTAGGCTGACGCTCGATGAAACAGCCTATTCTCAAACAGTAAAAGATTACTCGATTAGGTTACACAAAGAAAAGATAGTTAACGTGATTAATTAACGTTACGGTAGATACTCAAATAACTGGCACTCCTGTATTAAAGAAAGTGCAATGCTAGTCCTGCAACATCAACTGGAAACTTCTGAAATAAGTCTGATGCTGGGAAGATGTTCGTAAAGAATCTTGAACAATTATAATGCAGAATACGGGTCACAATAAATACTAGGACATATAGTAATAATAGGCAGGCGAATAATAAAGACTGCGCAAAGGTAGTAATGCTCGACAACTAAAGAAATGCTTCGTGACACAACGCAACAGCCTACTAGGGTTGTGCAACTCAACAACAACCTCGGCTCAAAAGTGCAGTGAATAATAATGTTGCATACATATAATAATGGGGGCTTATCTCTAACCAGTGTCTGCTCAGTTAATAAAGTCTAGCTGGGGTATCAAGGCAGGGCAACAATGGGTGAGCATGCGGCTCGTAGCCTAACGTTGTCCGAAGGTGGTAAAATGAAGATTACGTTATATGACGGGGATGCTCTCTTGATAAATCTAGGTCTCTAGTACCTAGCTCTCTCCTGGCGATCCCTCAGAAGTCAACACAAAGAGGCAGCACTATGTTGTGAGGGATAGGCTATGGCCCTCTCACACCATAGCGCTGTGCTCGCAAAGTAAACCCACCCGAAGACAACTTAGGCTCCCACAGTACCTGTCGATGTCGTGCAGGGCTTAGCTAACACTGCACACATCGGAGACAACGACACAGTAACCTTACCCCTAGTCTAGCTTTAGATAACCAAGAAGAATCACTCAACACCTTGCCAGGGAGACATATACCGGTCTACAACCTTCCCGAGAGAGGACACATACGGAAAAGTCCATCTCTCTAACCTCAATAAAGCATAATACCTCCTTAACCTAATACATGGAAATATCTGAGAGCTTCGCGTACAATATGACTGGTCGACGGTGAACGTCTATGCTGAAACCAGAAGGGATGTTGAGTTTAATAAAGATTAGAGAATGAGAAAGGAGAAGTCGAGAGAGAGAAATAGTATGCAAAGTGGCGAGTATGGGGGACAGAATTGCAAAGGATGTAGGCGATACGCGTGTCAGGCAAGCTCTGAGCTGGTAAAGAACACGAGGCCGCGATGGGAAGGGACTAGTTGACCACCCGGCCGCCAACGCCGTCAGCGCCCAAGCGAGCCGCGTCATAGCTCACCCCGCTGCCAGGTGTACTCCCTCACCCTCTCTCGCTCGCCTCCCACACAAGCAACATTTATATTATAGCGAATATAAAATATAAGGCGCGGTCACAGACCAAAACAAAGACCATTTCTAGACTGTCTGTGGCAACACGACACTAATTAAATAAAGCAGATCATTCTAGGACAACTGTAGCCCATCCCCCCATCCTGGCGAGCGCTAGCGAGCTGCAATGCCCCACGCAACCATTCTACTAACGCCGGGAGGCGTCACAGGAGGAAACGGTATTGTCTCTGGGGTAATCCCGCAAGAGTTGGCGGTGAAGCTTAAAGATTTGGCCCTGGAGATTGAGGCAGAAACAAATGGTCGCTGCCTTGTACTAGGGATCGAACAGAGGGAGTCTCCTCGGGGCATTCCGGCTAATGAATACCACAAGGTCAAAAACTAAGTAAATGCTCTCCTAAAGTGAAAACACAAACACCTTGGTGGTCGGTTTTCCCCTTACAGTTTCGGGGGCCAGTACTTGTCCAAGGATAGCATCCATCTCCCCTATGAAGGCAGCGAGCGTTTGTTGGCCCAAATCATCAAAATGGAAAGGGACCATCTTGCGTCGCAGTAGCCAGTCTCCTCACTGATAACCCAGGTGTCATTATGTTGTTTTCAGGTTAGATACTATCCTTTACCAAGTAATTTAGATTAAGGGGGATGAAACTATTATGTAATTTTCTTGTGTTATAACTTTGCATTATGAGAGATTATTCCTAAGCGATTGACAGTCAGTAGTCGGACCTCATTGTAGTTTATCGAGTTATAAGATTAAGAGCTTAACGATGACAGATTTAAAGAAACGTAAGATTTTAAAAGGAGGGATGAAGGGAAGCTTGATTAAGTGCTTAAGAGATCTTTACACATTTTTAGACAGTGCCTCTGCTGATCAGATTAAGGGCAAGAAGGCTACTGTAACTAAATTGCTAGCCACTTTTGATAGTTATGCTCAGCAGGTATATGGTTTGTTGTCAAGTCCTGAAGATGTGGAAGACGAGATATCAACAGATCTTGAATATATTGGAGATATTAATACAGCCTTAGCTAGATTAGCTTCAACTCAAGAATCGCACACTGTTAAGGATACTAGTACTCCAAAAGCAACTGGTTTTAACCTTCCGAAACTTACTCTGCCAACCTTTTCTGGGGATCCAATAACCTGGACTGGATATTTTGATATTTTTTAGTGTTCCGTTCATCGGAATAAGACTCTTACATCCATCCAAAGGTTTACGTATATCTGTGGACAGTTGAAAGGGGAGGCATTGAAGATAATAGAAGGGGTACAAACTAGAAGCTACAAGCTATGAGTCAGCAGTGGAGCTATTGAAAAGAACTTATGGGAGAGAGGAAGCAATATTCACCACAGGAGAAGAAGTCGATGTGGAGGGGTTGGAGGAGGGAGACGAGGACATCGACCTGGGAATGACCGCCAGCGAGCTGGAGAAGACCATCAATGACTTGACTGTAGAGATCCAGAGGACTGCAGCAGCAGGAAGACGTCCCCCTGAAGCGGTCCAGAAGTAGCTGACTAAGTTGCTACACTTATCATTCCAAAAATAAACAATGGAGCATTTTGGTTGAGCCCGAGAACTTTTCATCTCTTACTTTACTTCGCATTTCTCCACTTTATCTTCCTCTCTCCAAACTCTTCTACATTCCAACTTAACTTCAGCCATCTGATCTGATCTGAAATAATAAAGACAGCATTAATAACAAAATTCTTCGCTCTAGATCCTCCATCATATGATGTGACAGATTTAAAGGAGTACTATGCCTCTTTTGAGAGCCTAGTCCGGTCAATGGAGGCGATGGCCATCACGAAGGAGGAAATCTACAGTGTCAATATCCTGAACAAGGTACCCTCTCCCCTTAAGGAAATAGTTAGACGGCAACTAAGCGACACTCCATTGGATTTAGAAGCGTTGGTGCAGATATTCCAGACTGAAGTGTTCAACATGGAGAGTACTGGACAATACTGACACATGGAGATGTCGCTATCCATTGCGGCTTTCCCGGTACAGACTTCTAAACAGAAGAGGACGTTATCATCAGGTTGCAAGTTGTGCAGTGTACACGTTCATCCATGGTATCTCTGTCCTAAATATCCTAAGGCTACACAGAAAATTGGCAAGGCTAAATCGCTTCACTTATGCACCAGTTGTCTGGCAAGAGACCACTTCAACAGTACTTGTACCAATTCCTTCATCAAACCCTGTAAGTATTGCAAAGGAAAGCATTGGTTTTCCCTTTGTACCCAGTCTGATCGGCACGACGGCAAAGAAAAGGGGAGAACCACCAAAGAGTCACATGATAAAAATAAAAGCGAGGGTAATAAAATATCTTCTATGTCCATTGCTTCTAGAGAATGTCAAATGCTTCCTACTATGATGCTGCCAGTAGTGGGGAGTAATAATAAGCATATAATGACGCAAACCTTACTCAACCAGTGCTCACAGAGATAATTTGTTCTGCGGTCATCATTGCCACATCTCAAGTGTACCAGCAAGGGTCAAGAGAATTTGCATTTCCATGGTGTCACTGGTGAAGTAGATTCCAGTGACTATGATATAGTAGAGATTTCCTATGTATATAGAAGGAAGATATGTCCCATCAAGGCTGTTGTGGTCGACAAACTTCCCAGTTTCTATGTGGCATCAGAAATTCAACCACAATTGAAATATCTCAGAAGCAAGGGTTTTAAACTGGCTGATGATCAACTCTTTGCTAACAATGGAATTATGCTACTGGTCGGAGCTGATTATTACTACGACCTGGTTCACCCTGGATATCGGCGGATAGATAAGATGATATTACTCCCCACAATACAAGGGTACGCCATTTCCGGATCCTATGCAACTTCATCTCAAGACACAAAGGTGGAAGTAGTTACGGTCCTTAACACTCAACGAGCGGCTACTTTTGTAACGCTACTACCTGCCAAGTGGGTAGTTTTACCCTAAACGAGCTTCATTCCATACTCTTTTTCATGCATAAAGAAGAGCCAGAGCGTAATACAATTATGTATCTGTGAAAGGGCGATAATTGAGCTTTCCAATGACACCTGAACCATCCTTGTACGACCAAGGGTTCTTTTGCAACGATCATGCAACATGAAGGGAAAATCCCTAAAATACAGTAATTTCGTCAGTTTTTACCCTGTCTTGCGGGACCAGGGATATGGTGGGATGTGATGTAACTGTCAGTGGCGGGACTGGGTCCATGCCGAACGGTCAGAGCCCACCCGCGCTCCTCCCACCGCTCGGACTCTCTCTCAGAGCCGATTATGTGCTAAAAATCGCATACGACATAAGGCGGGCCCCGCTTTTTAGGCCTTGGCTCTCTAACCGACTTAAGGCGGGCGCCGCAAACCGTTTTAACGGAGATTGAGATGTCAGTCATCGACAGGCCCTTGACCTATACCTCGGCAGATATTGATGACTTCTTACCCATTTCGCCTTCCATGCTAACACGTGGACGAAACCTTAATCCCTTTCCTAGGTCGTCAGTAACCAACGAAGATCTACAAGACCCTACGTTAGGCAATGCTGACGCCACACGTCATCGCTTCCAATATATGAACAAGGTGTCAGACGATTTATGGAAGAGGTGATCACAAGAATATTTGCTGCCTCTTCGCAAACGTCACTAATGTAATCAAGGGGACGAAACAACAGTGGCCTCATATCGGGGATATCGTATTGATTCATGATGAGCATCCTAGATTATATTGGAAGCTTGGTAGGATTGTCAATTTGTTCCAGGGCATTGATGGTCATATTAGGGTTGCTTGATTACAGACTTCGACTGGGATTACTACTCGCCCAGTCGTAAGGTTATATCCCTTGGAGCAGGATGCAGAACTGCCTGATGTTACCGGTGCCTCTACTGATATACCTCCACAGGGGAGTGCTGGTGACAGTGCTCCTCAGGGTGGAGCTGTTGATAATGGGAAGGATGATCCTCCTCTGGTTTCCAGTGGCGCTCGCCCAAAAGGGAAGGCGGCTATGAGTTCCGTGGATCTTTGGAGATCTAAGATTAACCAAGGTATTCTTTGATATCCCTTTGTATATAGCTACTGTATATACGTTTTGGTGGCGGGCAGTATGTCGGGAATAGTGTATGATGATCCCGACAGTTTTGAGCACAATTGGGTATTTGAATTTGGCGGTATTGTATAGTAAGTACGATTTCGGCTAGTACCTTATGTACTGTAGTTTATTATTGATTTTAGGTTATATATTAACTGTAATGCATAAATATATACATCAGCTCTAGATGTATCATGAAACCAAATCATAGGTTAGAATTATTATGAGCCGGCAGTCATATGTAATCATGCAAAGCAATAGAACGCCGGCGGTCAGTCTTATCAAATCAACCGTACCGATAAGACACCCCTCCGGTCTTGACTCAACCTATAGTTGACCATGTGCTACCGCTATTAACCCTTTCACGCATACGTACCATACTTAAATAACCTCATATGTTTAATATCTTCGAATATTTTCTAATTGTAAATACAAAGTAAAGCAAACAATATTAGAATATATTATCTGTATACAGCAATCTAAAATAAATGAAAGGTTGATATTTGTACAATGTACATGTTTACAACTGTATCTTTGAAAGGATTAAAGCATAAGCATTATTCAAATTGATTACTTACAAAAACAAATAAACCTATATCGGTGACATGATAATCTGATGAACAGTTCTAGGGTTTGTGCTTCCAGTCTACCCTTTTGGTTTTTTAAGCTTTCATTCTCAGAGTAACACAGTGATTATAGTTTTCTTGCCTTTTGATCAGAGTTATTCATTGAAAATTAGTGTTGTGAGTTCGAACCCTAGTCTTTAACCTTTAAATTGCAAAGCTATGGTAGTTCAAAGTGCCCGCCGTGCAAAGGTATTTGCTTCAATTCTTAAGAAAATTGTCAATATTTATCATATATGTCATTATCACTTATCCATATACTTCTATTTTACTTTAAATATGAACATTTAAGAGCAACAAAAGAAGTGGGGAAAGCATTTGGGGGGTGAAAAAGACGTATTATTGCCGCCCAGTCTTATCATGAGACAAGAGGCCAAGGATCTCTAGTTACCTTGCCTGTGTTAAAGAGCGCATGAGGGAAATTTGCATGGAAAATTACCCGATGAAAGGGGAAATAAGAGGAAAAATAGCTGATAATTGAGGAGGGGCAAAAAAGTGGGGGAAGGGGGAGGGGGACACATATAGAGGAGTAGTAGCAAGTAATGGAGGGGAATTATGTCGCCTAATCATTTATTGTTTTGTTTTGAGTGCAACTGGGGTGTTTTGAATGTATTTTTTTATGCACTGGCTCTATAGAGGATGCTCATTGTTTAACCCGTCGAGCCCCGGCTGATTATTAATAAATGTACACCCATAACCCGGCCGGTTTTGAAAAATGGTTTTTATTCCAGAAACAATAGCGAATGGGTTAGGAATGAAGGAAAAACCACGAAAAACCGATCAAAAAGCTCAAAAAATGGTCCTACAGAGCCCCCGAAAACGGATTTTACAAGAGTAAAAAATTGAAGGCAATTTCCCCCAAAAACCAGGTTATTGCGCGCTCACGCACACGCACGTGGACTTAGAGAGTTTTCAACCATCGGCACGGTTGCGTGGGATACGTACACAGTTCCCATACAAATCTGAGCCCTCTCAAGTGGCTACACCTGAGGTTACGGTCGGAGCAATTAGGGTGACTCGTCAGACGCGTCGCTGGGGCTGTGCGTTACATACATCGCCGACGCGCCAGACGCGTCGCTGGTGCTGGACGGGTTAAAGGTTAACAATAGCAATGCATTCATAGCAAAGTAAAAATAAGTAATTAAATGTCTTTCTTCAGAGTCATGGTATCTTGTATTCCATAATATTCTTGCCAACACTAGACTATTGTATACAGCTTAGGAAAGATGTCTGTCAGACAAACGAGTTAAATATTTCTGTTATTACTTAAACTCACAGCCACTTTAACATCTTATCCCTCTTGTGTGTACGAACACAAATTGAGTTAATTCTGAATACACACAGACACAATTTAAGTCCTAGAAACTTAAAAAAATTGATGAAAAAATATATTTCCGTCAAACTTGAACTGAGAGTAGTCTAGAAAATAATGGAACTATTTGCAACAGTGCATTTTCATAGGGGAGGAGTGGTCGAGTGGTCTTGCCACTGGACTGGTAATCCAATGGACCCTGGTTCAAATCCCGTTATGTCAATGGGAAGATATTATTGGGATGGAATTTGTGCTGTACCTAGTATCAATGCATTACCACAAAGCCCACCGAAACGCCAAATAAATACCCACATTGTTCCCTGATTAAATAGCACTGTATGAATATTCCCATATTCAAAATATGCTATAGGGGTGTAATGCCTAGTGAGTTCATTGCTCAATAGGTGGCATTCTTAGAGTGAGGGTCCGAGTCTAGGATAAGAGACAGTGAAGCACTGGAGCGAGGCGGCTTCAGAGATGAGGCTGCTTCGAGCCGTGGGTGAGCAACTAAGCCCCATGCATGCTGCGAAGGCAAGATGACAGGGGCTGGTTGCAGCTAAAAAATGCTTCACATATCTCACTCCCTAGACTGGAATGAAACCTCACAGGCTTCACCGTTCATAACGGTAGAATGTACAGGCTCTCAGCCTATGCCCGAGAGGGAGTAGTTGGAAAATAGAATAAAAACAAAAACAAAAATCCTGCGATCACTGGTGATGCGAGTTTGCTCTTCAGTTTGATGTTGACAATGAAACGTGAAAAATCCCTGAGCCAGGTATACAAACCATGGCCATTCTTCAGCTTGGACAGCAGATGGCGAGTAAAAAATACTTTGTGTTGCGTGTTATAAAAGTGTATAATTATTTATTTGATATACATATATACGGATGTTTTGGTTACTATATATATATATATATATATATATATATATATATATATATATATAAATGAGTGGCCTACAAATAGGTAAGAATGTATTTAATTATATTCCTTACCGATTAAGTTTGTAGTAATATTTAAAGTAAGTGCAAATAACCTAACACACTATATTTGTACACACTGCGCTGTTAATTAAATATTGCTTTAATAACGTGGGGAATAAAGCTACACTTAAGGGAGAGATAGTTGCTTTATCTCCCTCATGTTTAGTCCCATTAATTCTGAGGTTTTAAGAGGTTCGTTCCATTAGTTTGTAAATTTTAAGACTTTTCTGCCCATTTCCTTGTCAATACAAAGATATATTGTGCCATTTAGGTGTAAACAAATTCTTGACGAGCGACAGCGAGCCTCTATTTCTAGGAGGAACTTGCCTTCGGTCGGTCGGGACATTTTTCTACCAAAAAATGTACAAATTTATTTTAACTCATAAGCTGCGCAGCTATGGTATTTGAAAGTGCCCGTCATGCCAAGGTATTTGATTCATTCCTGATTAAAATTGTCAGTTTACCATATATATCATTAATACTTATCCATATGCGCCTATTTTACTTTTAATATGATCATATGAACATTGGAAAGCAATAAAGCAAGTGGTAACAGCAATTGGCTGGTGAAAATCTTATACCTGTATTATAACCCCACGGTCGTAATCTGACCTTGACCGGCGAGAGTACGACACCCTCCCTCTCTTGTGTCTCTTGGAATAATAGGGAAAATACCGGATAATTGAAGAGGGGGGGGGCACATGTGTAGGAGTGGTAGAAAGTAAACGAGGGGAAATATATCACCTAATCACAAATTGCTTTGTTTTGAGTGCGACTGGTATGTTATGAATACAAATTTTATGCCTGGCCGCATTCGCCCAGTAGAACTTCTTAAGAGTCTGGCCGTAGTCCCTGGGTAAGGGGGGGTCTAGGGGGCGATTGTTAAAATTATTTTTAGCGAGGAAACTATATAATAAATGAATTAATAAATATATAGACCAACAAATAACCACTACACCCTTAAGGAAAAAGCAGACGAAGAGAACGGGTCAGCCACTAAGCAACCCCCTTCGTTTTGTCACTCGTCTCTTCTCTTGCTACCACTATTCTCTTTTCTTAGCAAATGTTCTCCCCTTTTTCCGTATATTGTTATCATTTTATTATCATTAATCTTCCACTGTCACATTTTTTTTTCTGTATGGTTCCAATAACCATTTGTTTTTGCCGGCAATATTATTCATTGTTTTCTGAGCTGCTTAATGTTTGTGTTAAATTTATCTTCTGTCTGGTCTTACCCTTCTCTTGTCATTGATCTTGTGTATTTGTCAGACATTTTTCCCTTTCGAAAGCAATTAATCGCACCAACAGCTGATACAATGTTTGCAATTTTCGAGTATTTACTTAATAAGCAAATACCAATATCTCACATTCTTGCCAAATACAAATGTCCCAACTGAGTTGAAGCTCAGTTTTACCTATTACATGCCGACTTGTTCACATTTGCAATGAAATGAATCGACACTTGAATGAGACGAAAGCATTACAATGTTATATTCCTATGTGGATCAGGGAGACAAATGGTAAAACTAGCTGTGACGAGTGCTTACCCTGGAGTTGAAAGAATGACAGGCCCATAATCAAGGAATGTTCTAGCCAAAATGTCTGGACACACGGAGTTTGTAGCAATTTAAGTCATAGGATGAGGGAAAGATGGATTCAGAGAGAGAGTTTCAGAGATCAGCTGTCGAATAGAAGAAAGATTGGGAGTATCGTTTCACTCTTGGGTTGGAAAGTCGCACGAAGTAGGGGTGGGATTGTGTTGCAAGAAGGGTGCTACATATCCTACGAAGAAGAGGTGATATACACTAAGAGATAGAACAGCGAGAGAGATGCAACAATGCTGTGAAGAGAGAGATTGCAGAGAATCGATTAGTGGAAGTGAGTTGATGAGATGAAAGGCTTTTTATTTTACTTCGTCCAGAAGTGTTGTGTGAGAGGATCCTACCCACACATGCGAACAATACTCAATGCATAGACGCTCTTTGTCCCTGTACAGTGCAAGAAGCTATGCAGGGATAAGAAGCCCCTGAGGCGGTTGAGCACAGCCAGCTTCTGGGAAGCCGTTTTAGCAAGAGTGGTAATATGGTCTTTCCACAAGAGATCCGAAGAAAAGGAGACACCGAGAATACTGAGAGAAGATAAAGGATTGATATTTGTATTGTTGTAGTATACAGAATAGTCCTCTGGGAGTTCTTGATGGTTAGATAAATTGTGAATTTGGGTTTTGGAAGCATTGAAAGCAAAAATATTTGATGTCCCAATTGCTCAAATTTCTGATGAAATGTAATAAGATCGCCAGACTAATGGGTAGAAAGGGATGAATCAAATTATCACCATCACCTTAGATATGTTAGAAGTTTACTGAACTGAAATGTAGTATTACAGTACTATATCGGGACTGAAATTATAAAGAAAACTGTATAGTTTATATTCTCCATTAATTAACTCCAAAATGGGCACTATTTCAACTTTCATTCAGCGTATGATAATATAAAGTGTTTGTAATCCTAACTCTTTCCTGAACCTATCCTAATCAGTGGTAGTAGTAGTTTTTGTAGCAGTTGCGTAGACCAAAAGCGATACATAGCTCCCTAAGACCCTACCACATAACTACAGTGAACATGCAGTGGTTGTTGGTTTTTTATACTAAAACAAGAAAAAGATATAAGTAAATATGAGTCCTGCTTGTCATGGGATTTTTTTTGGTTTTGCTATGCCTATATAAAATACAAAGACTAAATTATACTACCCTTTCCGAATATTGCGCTCCATTCTATTTTATATAGGGGTCTCTGCTAGTTATATAATCTAAGAGAAAACATAAATACAATTAATTGTGCAAGATTTATTGACATATGATGAACAACGGCACAGCTATCACGTTCCAGCACTAAGCCAGTTAACCTTTCATAAATAAATAATTTATCTGGATTGAACTATCTGGCGTAAATTCTATGTACAAAGGAGTACAAAGGAAATCAAGCAACAACAGGTCTAGTGACCCTTCTAGGCTGCTTGTCCTCCAAAACACTGAGGATCAAGTGTCCAAACAGTGGTTTAGAGTGGGTAAGGGAACATTGGAAAGGGAACTACTGCCCTGGAACTAATGTCCGTGGCAGGACTAGGAAGTTAGTAGGGGACATATGGGTTAGTAACTGAGGGGAGGATAAAATAAAGTTATTCATTTACAAACGCAGTCAGTCTCGGGTTTGATGCGAGATATTTGTCTAGGCGGAATTTAAATGAATCAACGGTGCTGCAGTCTATAACGTCTCGGGGAAGCCCATTCCACAAGTTGACAACTCGATTGAAGAAGAAATTCTTAGATTCGTGTGAGTTAAAAGATTTACCAATAATTTTGCAACCGTTTCCCCGCGTGTAATTAGATTGGTCGATAGTGAAGTACTTACTACAGTTCATATTGTCGATGCCTTTGATGATTTTGAACACTTGAATTAAGTCACCTCTTAATCTGCGCTGGGTTAAAGGAAATAGATTTAATTCTCTAAGACGCTCTTCGTATGGTTTGTTCTTTAGGCTAGGTATCATTTTGGTAACTCTACGTTGAACTCGTTCTAGCATGTTTATGTCTTTTTGGTAATAAGGGCACCAGCATTGAACGCAGTATTCCAGAAGAGGGCGGACTAAGGAATTGTAAAGGGTTAGGATAACGTCTTTGGATTTATGCTCAAATGACCTGCCTATAAAGCCAATTATTTTGTTTACCTTCTTAACAACTTCGGAACATTTGTTGACTCGGTTTTAGGTTACTCGATATTGTTACTCCCAGATCGGTTTCTCTGTTTACATTCTTAAGCTGAGTGCCATTCATCGAATAGTTTGCTTTCTCATTTAGGTATCCGATATGTAGTACTTTACATTTATCCGCATTGAAACTCATTTGCCAAATTTGGGCCCTATGTGACAATTTATCTAGATTGTGTTGCATGTCGTCAACTTGATCTTTTGAGAGTACGCTATTTGCAATTTTTGTATCGTCAGCAAATTTTGAGATTGTACAGGTGAGACCCTCATCTATGTCGTTGATGTAAATTAGAAAGAAAATTGGTCCTAGTACCGATCCCTGGGGTACCCCGCTACTTACATTGGTCCATTTAGATGCCTTACCGTTTATGACTACTCTTTGCTTTCTGTCGCTGAGCCAATTTTCTATCCATTTCAACACACCGTCTTGTATTCCATGCGCTTTTAGTTTTAGCAGTAAACGTTTGTGGGGGAACTTTGTCAAAGGCCTTTTGAACCTTTACTGGGTAGGGATTTGCTGCCTTTTTTTAATATCAGTGTTACGTTGGCTATCTTCCACTGATCAGGCATAGTTCCAGACTGCAAGGATTTATTGAATAGTAATGTCAGTGGTTTGGAGAGCTCATCCTTAGCTTCCTTTAGAACTCTAGGCGAGATTGTATCAGGTCCAGGCGTTTTATTTACCTTGAGTTTATCTAAACAATTCAATACTTCTCTCTCTGTAACGGTGATATTGCTTAGAACATCTGAATTATCAATCTGAATCGGCGATGGTGTAGGGATATCACTGAGGTCCTCTGTTGTAAAAACTGATGCAAAGAAGGTATTGAGGGCATTACTCATTTGTACTTCGTCTTTGGTGTATTCTCCATTTTCATCGACTAACGGTCCAACAGTTGAAGTAACTACTTTTTTCTTTCTGATATAACTATAGAATTCTTTCGGGTTTGTTTTACTTTGATTCGCAATATGTAACTCTAGGGTCTTTTTACTTTGCTTAATTAACTTTTTGGCTTTGCGTCGTAGCTCTACAAATTTCACCCGTTCTTCGTCATTTTGTGAGGATTTTAATCTATCATTAGCAATTTTTTTAGCAAGCAGGCAGTTTGAAATATCTTTATTCCACCATTTGGGCTTATTATTATGGCCTGGACGCCGTATTTTCGATGGTATGCAGTCTTGCACTACTTTTAGGTAAGTGGTTTCGAATAACTTCCAAGATGTATTTATGTCGTTATTGTTAATTAAAAAGCTCCAGTCAGTTTCTTTAAACATAGCTCTAAGTTTATGAAAGTTTGCTTTCTTGAAATTAGGGACTTTTTCGATGCTACTATTTGGTTCGTTACTACTAAAGTTTAAAGTGAAAGTTATCGTACGGTCGCTGTTACTGAATTCATCACCAACATTCAAAGTCTCTATTAATTCTTCTTTTGTTGCAAGTACAATGTCAAGAACGTTATTACCACGGGTCGGTGTTCAAACAAATTGATAAAGCGAACTCTCTTGCAAGTTCGTATACAAGTCATGTCCGGAGTGTGAAGTAAGAGTATCGCCCCACTTGGTCACAGGTAAATTAAAGTCGCCAATAAATACGGTATCTTGTGAGTTACTTACATCTGCAATTTGTTCATAAATTTCTCGGTCAGTTTGCACTGATTGAGCTGGAGGTCTGTATATTAATGCAAGTATTATTTTTGTACCTTTATTATTCTTTATTAGCACAAAAGATGTGTCGACGTTCACAATTTGAGGTTTTGACAAGAGGGTCGGGTAAAGACTTTCTTCGATATAAAATAAAACGCCACCTCCATTTTTATTTATTCGGCTTTTCTCAAACATTACATAACCGGGAAGTGAATACTCTGCTAAAAAGTCTCTATCTACTGTATTGAGCCAAGATTCTGTTATACCAATCACATCATAATTTTCAGTAAACACTAGTTCCTCTAAATCTGAACATTTATTGCGTATGCTACGAGCGTTTGCATAGAAACCTTTAAAGTTGCAGTTTTAGAACTCACAGAACGTTTTTTAATCAAATTTTTGGTTCTGGTCGGATCTATATTTACATTCATGGCTGACATCGGTCCTCGGTCGTTATCCCTGGCGGTTTTGAATTGGGGTCGTGTTGGTGGAGCTTTATCCAAATTCGTGGTTCTTGACAGATTAGCATTTAATTCCTTCGCAGGTTGCCGCCCTCGCTGTCTTCGGTCCTCCTTCCTGGTTGTCCTGTGCTGAGTCGATTTCTTCTCCGAAAATCCTTCACCGCATCGTTGAGAAGACGCCCAAAACGTGCTGCTCCCACCTGGTTCAGATGAACTCCATCGTCCGAAAACAAATAGTCATCGTAGTAGAAATTGTCCCAGGTGTCGACGAATCCCACGTTTTCCTTCCTGCAGAGGTTTGCTAGACAACGATTTGTGCTGGTGGCTATGTTGTAAAATCGGCTCTCTACACCAAGCCGGGGGACGATTCCTGAGACGATGATCCTTGATGACTTCTCCTTAAACGACTTGATCAGCTGCTGGTACTTTAAAAGCAAATCTTCCGACCGGGTTCGCTGTACATCGTTGGATCCAACGTGGATGACGTACATTGTATTAGCAGGGGTCAGCTTAGATACTTCGTCAACTGCAGCAACTACGTCGTCCACACCACCACCAGGGATGTACAGTAGCCCAACTAAATTTTGCGACAAAATGTTAGGTACGTGGCACCTGTCTAGTTTGCGCTCCCGTCCCAAGCCCGTGTCTAGCAGAGACCCGTGGTGTCTAGGCAGGCGCCGCCACCACCTGAGCTACCACAGCCAGGGCACACGTACAGACACAGTACTCGTACACGCTGGGCGTTACATATGACAATATTGCTATCATTATTTGTTTGTATCATAATAGAAGGCTATCTCTCTCTCTCTCTCTTTCTTCGTTAAATACAAATATATTTACGCGCGACAAACTACTTTATAGATCCATTTCTATACATAACTTAAAATGAATACAATGAGTTGAATAGATTGTATTATATAATCTATTATACAGTTGTTAGTGATTGTTCTAATCAGAGCCCCTATTAAACACTATACTTGGTGTTGGTGTAGAAAGTATTCGAGAAACAGGTAGTCAATCTCTACATATATCTCCTGATCTACTCATATTTATGTATTTATATATATACAGTATATATATATATATATATATATATTTTTTTTTTTTTTTAGTTATAAGATGTTTTGCGGTCAGGATTAGCGCCATGTTCGCTGGCACCGGGTATATATTGTATGAGTTATCCTAAACGTTTATATGTATTCGATGTTACTTTAAAAAAAAAAATTGTATACAACTAAATGACTGAGAGACCTAATTTTTCTGGACGTCAATAGCATCTGAGTTGAAGCCAATGATCTTAGGGCTAATAAGTGATTTGAGGTTTCCGAATGTTTGTGTGCGAACTGCTGTATGGATTCTTCCCCTGCCACCCCTTTTGTTTCCCCCTCCTTTCATGTGTTTCTTGTTGATAGTCCCTACCCCTTGTGGGAATAAGAGCTGGCTACTAACTAAATTACAAACGTAAATTAAGAGGAGTATGCTGCTGCCACATTTGTTAAGCGCTTAATCATCAATCTTGTAATGGAATTTAACCGTGTTGGCTGCGAGTGTCTCGCTATCTATTAACCTTTCTTTTCCCACATGACTTTTATATATTACGGCCAACTGCTCGTCAGTGAAGAATTCTCGAATTCTGTACAGGAGTCCCAGTTTTTTCGAGGCATTCTTAGCAATGCTTCTAACATAATGTGTCCAGCTCAAGTTAGTAGTTAATGTTACACCGAGAATGTCAATACTAGGGGAAGTGGGAATATTTACATCATTAAAAAATATATGGGAGTCAGTGAGATTCTGTCGGTTCGAAAATTGAATGTACTTAGTAGGAAACAAACAATTAACATTAACAATAGCCTATACAATCAGATTGGGGTGTAGCGAAGGTTGGGCTCTTTCATGATGGTCAGTTTTAGTTCCTCAATTGTTAATTTTTTACATTAACGACCTTAATTTAGGCCTAACTAAAAAGATTGCTACTTTTTCAAATGACACTAAATATGGGTTGAATTAGGGATCCTGATAGCGATTCATGCTCTCCAAAAATAATTTGATACACTACCCGAATGGTGCAATACCTTGTCAGTTGATAATTAATGTAGATAAATACATGCAGTTTAGTGAACATTGGGAAATCGACAGAAATTTCAGGATATAAATTTAACAATATTTGTTTAGTCAATAATTACGCACCATATATCTCCCGTATGAGAAGATTCAACAGCTCAATGCATTCTTGTGATGTCCGATTCCATTACCCATCTCCCTTACTCAAGGCCAGGGTAGCCACCAGCTATATCTCAGAAGAAAAAAATATATAATTTGTTGACCAATCTGAGTGGTAACAGGGGCAAGACGCAATATCAGTGGTATCTAGATGGCTAAATAACATGGAATTAAGTAACTCAATTATTACAAAAGGTTTGGAAGTCATCGTCAGTCGTGATATGAAACCAAAAAAGCAATGTAACATTGTTTGAAATCAGAGTTATTAATAGATATCTACAGTAGAAGCGTGAATAACAACAATGTAATTTTAAAATTTCACCCGTCTTTAGTAAGGCTTCACATGGATTATGTTTTTAATTTTGCTGTCCAGTGTCCATAGATTGATTGGAAGTTACGGTACGAAGAAGAATGGCAAAACAATCCAGAATAATAGAACATTAGAACATCAATAATATTCTAACGCCTGACGACTAAGGCCAAATGACACGGAATTATAGCCAGAATGGGTTAGAACATTATGGGTTAGAACATTTAACAGAAGTAAAAGATTATTGAGGTAGTGAATATCATGAAATACATGATATGGTCAGTACAAAAGATAGGGGACTTGGGAAAGCATTAGGCTTGCATAAATTAGAAGTGTAGAGTAAGAGAGGATATGATACAGATGCTTAAGTTGTAAGTGGGATCCACAAAGACGATGTGGAAAACGGACTGCTGCTCCGTGATAAGCATGCAACAGTTTGGTAGATATATAAAATAGGCTACCGATTGCCTCTTTTATGATTTTTGTTTATGTTAATGTTTATGTAGGCCTAGTGGAATCAGAACGCGTATTTGTCAGTTTATTCAGACTAGCATTATACATTATATTCAGAGTAGAAAAGGAGACTATTTTATTCAGAGTAGAAAGGGAATATGAAAGTCAAAGGGTAAATATGAAAGTCAAAGGGTAAATATGACATAGTATGTGTCCCTATAATTCCTACAGAACCTCCTTAAGTTGTATAAACCCTCTAATGAAAAGCCTGATTAAACTGACAAAATTAGTCAATCCTAATGGGATTAATGATTATATATTTATTGATCGTGTTAAACTGGTCTCTGTTCATCAATGATAGTTTAGGTAAGGTATTATTTATTATATTCGCAAACAAGTTACATGCATTCACTAAGGGGGAAGGAAGTAATAGGGGAAGATCTATCCTATATTGCACAGATAGTGGCGGGCGAGGTGGCTAGGATGAGTTACTAAACCGAACGTGGTTGGTTTTTAGGTAAACAACGGATGGTATAGACAGGAGTGGTTAATGTGCATATTATATCAAGTCATGCTAGATTAATAGTATTTGGACAATATAAGTAAGGAGTTAATTAGTAAGTTAGGGGTATTAGTGGATGAGAAAAGAAATTAAGATGTTTTATAATTCTCGGTTAATATGAAATCAGCCAAGAGTGATATGATGGAAAGTATTACTCTGTATGATGACTATTATATATTATATTGTATGCACAATATCAACTGGGACTAACTCGCATGCCGTGTGTTCCTAGGCCTCCAACAGCGCAGTCTTCGACCCATGCGTGGTTGAGCTGAAAGTTTTCTTGTCTGAGAAAACAACTCTTGGTTGGGAGAGAGGTATCCTGACCAGGATTCGAACCCACTCACTCCAGGTATGTTTGGGAGAGTTAGGCACCGTAACCACTTGGCCATGAGCGGATATAAAGGAAGCAACCTTTATTCTTATTTGAAGAACCCCCGCCAACTCGGCTAAATGATACAATTTTAATCGTCCTGGTACTATTATGGAGCCTCTCTGACAGTATCAAAACAACTCGTGCCCAATAGTCAATGCCCTGGTCAACAAATAGTCGAGCGAAATCAAGCCTGATTTGTTTGTGCCTCTCGGTTAGCTTTGGTTGACAGCTGGTGATCTATGTTTATATCCCATCTCCTTAAATCTCTTGCGTATAGTTTCTGTAGAAGTTTGAAATTGCAAATGTTGCTTAGCTACCTCGGCGTTGGAGAATGGATGGCTATCCATATAGCCTACTGTTTAATGTCTTGGTCCTGTTATGACGTGGTTTTCCGCTTAGCTCCACTTCTATGTTGGTCTGTCATTTGTCCTTCTTCCCACCTTTTTTGCCACCGGTAAACGTTCCGACACCCCACTCCCGCTCATCCCAACCATACTACAGCGTTCAGCAACCTTGCTGAACGGATGACTAGGTGTGATGTGGGTAAGAGAGTATTGAGGATTTTCTGATCCAATTATTACAATTATTACAGCTCCACGTGTTTTTATTTTATTTTTATTTATTTTTATTTTTTACCGAAAAAAGTTCGACCTGGGCATATATTGCGTGAAGTGTTAATGCATGGTTGGAATGGCTGTAGATATGCATTTAACCCTCTCCGACATATGACGCAATTTTGAGCCTATTAGGGATACTTTAAAGCCTTTATTACCATCAGTTTTTTTTACAAACCTTTATTTTAGTTACTTCAACCTCTGCAGTTGTCTTTGAGTTAGATGTGGGCAGAAAACTAATTTTGGAGAGGTAATTATAAGAGTGAGAGAACTCTATTTCTTATTGCTAATCTGGCAACCTCTGCGTCATATATGTCTGAAGGGGTTAATCTGTAATCAGCCAATTGCCGATATCTGAATTTTTAGTGTTTTTTTGACCTGTACGGTACCCGTCCAGCTAGTAATAGACCACCAACACTAAACAAGACGTCGTAAGTGGCCTGTTATTCCTGAGGCCTATTTATACTGCTAGGTCAAGAGAGGCGCATTGTGTATGAAGAATTGCCAAAATGTTTCTTTCCCGCCTGGGAATGGAACCCGTGTCCTTTTGGCTGTGAACCAAGTGCGCTAACCAATATGCTACGGACCACTGTGTGTGTGTGTTACTCAGTTACTTGTTCGTCAAGGGGAATCCACGCAATGCGAGCTAAGCTCATTATTATCGCGCCTCCTTAACTGGGAATGTATTGCGTGAAATGCATGTTAAGTGTTTTATGTACTGTTGGAATGGCTGTGGATGTGTGTGTAGTCTGTATTTTAGCCAATTGGCGACATCGGAAACGAAGGCTTAGGGTGGATCTGTATGGTACCATTCTCACTATAGACGGTACCGTCTCGCCCGAAGGCTTAGGTAGCCATCAGCTTAGGTGAACCATATGATACCCATCTCGCCTTGTACCATTTTTGCCAACCCCAGATGGGACGTCACAACGTCGTCCACTTATTCCAGGTACCTATTTACAGCTAGGTGAACTGAGGCTAACACATGAAAGGAGACAAGCCCAATTTGTCTCCGCCCGGCCGGGGATTGAACCCCCGACCCCTCGTGTGTGAGACGAGAGCTCTACCTACTAGGCTACGGGCTGTGTGTGTGTGTGTGTGTGTGTGATTCTGTAAATTAGAACTTAAATTATATACCCGGTAAACTAAATATTGCTTAGTTATACTCCTTATATTTCCATAGTAAACATAATTTCATCGAAGTTAGATTCTAAAATCATGATACGGTAACGATAATGTTCTATATTCTAATAGTATCTCATAGAAACAGTAAGAACTTTAGCTGTATATTAATACACGTTCTTATCATTAATAATATTACCTGATGCAGATGTTGCAAATACAACTACTCGTATAACCCAGCACTGCAAGATGATGCAGATTATAACATACCTGTATTATCTAAAGAGGGTTAATTAGATAAAAGAACACAATTATTTACACCTCATTGTTTTATCAGGGAAATCAGCGTAGAATGTGGGTTTATAACACTGAACTTTGCCTTCCGTTTCTGTGTGTGTTAATCTACAAATAGTCTAGCGTGAAAATCGATTGATATTAACCTCAGAGAGAGAGAGAGAGAGAGACTGAGACTGAGACTTCTAATATGATACAAACAAATAATGATAGCAATATTGTCATATGTAGCGCCCAACGTGTGCAAGTACTGTGTGCCCTGGCTGTGGTAGTGTAGGCGGTGGGGGCTGCCTAGACACCACGGGTCTCTGCTAGACATGACCACACGGGCTGTGGACGGGAGTGCAAACTAGACAGGTGCCACGTACCTAATTTTGTCGCAAAACTTAGTTGGGCTACTGTACTTCTGGTTTTGTGCATTGAGTTTCAGATGCGTAGATACTATGCACCGGGCTTATCACATGAATTAATTTAGTTTGGCACCAAATCTGAGCCACGGGGAGGGTGCGATGGGTGGTGCCACATTCACAGATGCCATAGCTATCATGCTTAGACCAGCCAATGAGTCTACGAGTCTACATGGCAACACTGTGATCCGTTCGTGGGTATTTGTCTCTAATTTCCTTTCCGGCCGTTCCATAGCCGCGGTTGTGGACGGCCATTGTTCACTTCCTCACCCTTATAAACTCTGGTGTTCCTCAGGGCTCTGTCCTATCTCCTATTCTCTTTCTAATTTTTATAAATGATCTCCTTAACTGTACCTTAATTCCCATCCATTCATACGCAGATGACTCAACCTTACACTACTCCATTAGTTTTTCAGAACGCCCCAGCCAGCAATTCCTCAACGAAAAACGTAATGAAGCCATAGAACTCTTAAATTCTAATCTAAATACTATTTCCAATTGGGGCAGAGAAAACCTTGTTAACTTTAATGCTTCCAAAACCCAATTTCTCCATCTATCTACCCGTCAGGATCTCCCAGCGGACTATCCCTTATTCTTCAACAATACAAAAATCAACCCTTCATCTTCTCTCAATATTCTTGGTGTCTCTTTTTCTTCTGCTCTCATTTGGAAGGACCATATTACCAGTCTTGCTAAGGCAGCCTCCCAGAAGCTGGGTGTGCTCAACCGCCTTAGGGGGTTCTTTTCCCCAGCACAGCTTCTTGCTCTGTACAGGGGCATAGTGCGCCCTTGTATTGAGTATTGTTCACATGTGTGGGGAGGTTCCTCTCACACCGCTCTCCTAGACAAAGTTGAAAGGAAGGCCTTTCGTATCATTAACTCCCTTCCACTCACCAACTCTCTGCAATCTCTCTCTCTCTGCCGCAATGTTGCATCTCTCTCGCTATTCTATCGCTACTATAATAATCAGTGTTCCTCAGAGCTATCCCAGTGCATACCACCTCCTTTACGTAGGGCACGCGGTACCCGTCTTGCAACTCAATCCCACCCCTACTCTGTGCAACTCTCCAACCCAAGAGTGAAACGTTACTCTCAAACTTTCTTCTACTCAACAGCTGAGGTCTGGAACTCTCTCCCAGAATCAGTCTTTCCCTCTTCCTATGACTTAAATTGCTTCAAACTCTGTGTGTCCAGGCATTTTGGCTCTAACGTCCCTTGATTTTGGCCCTGTCACTCTTTCAACTATGGGGGAGGCACTCGCTATAGGCAGTAATGCCTTTTGCCTCCCTCAATCACATAGAAAAAAAAATAAAAAAATAAAATAGCTAAGTGGGTGGGTCATGGTGTTGTGGTAGTGGTGGGTTGGTATGGGGGGTCAGGGGCAAGCAAGTATGGAGATGAAAACAAAGATAAAGAATAAAAGCATATGAGGGAAGAAAGGGATGGGAAAGGAGGAGGAATATATGAGAGGGAGATTGGTAGAGGCGAAAGGAACAAATAATAACGCTGTCTTCCAGAAGGTAGAATAAGGCACATCAATGAGACAAAATAAAAAAGAAATGGAAGAGAGAGAAAATTAATACTGCATCCATGTCCACACACACACACACACACACACACACATGGGGCAAAGAACAAACAAATACTGACTCAATAATGGGCAGAGAGTATAGGTGAACTCACATGTGTCTGCCTCGCTCTCTCCTCTCTCTCTTTCTCTCTCTGAGAGGGAGAGAGATGAAATAGTTTTATGGAAGACATGCAATATAGAAGGGAGGTAGGAAAAGGGGAAACCTTGATTGGGGAAGCAGAGAGAGAATGAGCAAAAGTAGAGAGGAAATAAGAAGATAAAGTGAGAAGATGGATGGAGAATAGAGCGATGGAGAAAAGAAGATAGTATAGACATTATATATACATGAGATATAAATCGAAACATGGAGATGACAGAGAGCGAGCATTAAGAGGGAAAAAGGAGGATAGAGATGGGAGGAAAATTAATGAAGATACATAGAGAGGATGGAAGGACAGATGAAAGGGAAAGTAGGATAATGAAGATAGAGAAGGACATAGATATGGATGAGAGAGTGATATGAGGTTTGCCTCCCAGAAGGTGTGGAGAGTGAATAAAGAGAGTATGAAGCAAAGATTAGCAAATAAAGGGTGCGCCTGGGCTGGTTCACAGAGTCTATCCTCCTCCAGATTCTCTCTCTTATGTATGCGGCATTATGCCTAATATCTTTTAATATATTTTCTACCCTCTCTGGGCTTAATACTAAGAAGGCGTATGGTCCGGACGGTGTTCCTCCTGTTGCACTAAAAAACTGTGCTTCCGTGCTGACTCCCTGCCTAAGCGAACTCTTTCGTCTCTGTCTCTCCTCTTAACGTCTTCCCTTCGTGCTGGAAGTTTGCTCTCATTCAACATTACAATATTTACATAGAGCATAAACCGTACCAGGAAGTAAGAATAAACAAGAACACCCCAGACCTGCGGGTTTCGTGTATGCAGTTTTGGCTCTCGCGTTCTACAGGACTTTGGGAAGGCAATATCTATCTGCATATCGATTTAAGGGGGTAGTGCTTGTTTTTGGCCTATTTATATATTTATTGCTCTATTTTTTAGTGTCCTTGCTAGACCTCCATCAAGCTTCAAATAACAGCCCTAGACCCCCTTTCAGGATAAATTTGTACATTTGTTGGTAAACAAAAATCCCAGCCGAAGGATGGTTCCTTCTAAAACTACAGGATTGCTATCGCTCGCCAAGAAAAAAATCAATACCTAAATGGCACGAAAGGTCTTAATATTGACAAAGAAATGGGGCAAAAGGTCTTAAAATCGACAAACTAATGGATCGAACCTCTTAAAATCTCAAACAAATATACTAAACATGAGGGAGAAGGGGGTCCAGAAAAACGACTATCACCCCCCTACAAGCACATCATAAAAACAATATGGCTATAGATCCCCTTTGTCTAATCCACCCGCCACCTCTGAACCACAACAAATCGATTATTCTTATACCACCACCGTCATTCCGCTGTCGGTAAAAATAAAATAAAAATAAAAATAAAAATATATATATATATATATATATATATATATATATATATATATATATATATATATATATATTAGGTGCCTAGATACACATCGTATACTAGAATGTAAATTATTTGAGAAAACTCGACAATGAGAAAACGTATAAATACTGTTGGAACTATGTATATAATATAAAGAAGGAAGGACATTTTAGAAAATTGAAATAAATAATAGTTGTATTTCCTTTAACAATCATTCCATCCTTGGCCTTGTTAGCAAAAGACCAAGTAGGCGGCGTGTTTAAGATATTGAAACTGAATATTCCAAACCTGTATAAATGATGTGATTTATATGAAGGTAAGTACTGTGGATGGTGATATATATGTAATAATAACTCTACAAAGTATTATTTATTGCAATGATATGTTTGCAAAATCATAAGCTGGCATTGACAGTCACATAAATGGTATACAATACATACTGTTAAGTTAATTATTGCAGAGGAGTGGGGTTGAAGTTTCTTGACAGGTAGTCATTGCTTGTGCAGTAAGTGCCTGTTACAAATTATTATAAGAGATGACTAAGGATATAAAGCAACACAAGATCTGCTAATCCTTAATAGGCTGTTAATTGAAAGTTAAGGTTTTTAGAAAGATCAAAATATTTCAGAAGGCATGTAGTGGGCTTCATCCACAGAGATGTATGAACAAAAGTAACAACATTAACCAGGTAAACATAATTATAAATGATTGAAGTAGGCTAGAAAGATGATAATTAAGAACATAAGAACATAAGAACATAAGAAAATGGGAGTCTGCAGAAAGCCGATTGGCCTAAGCAAGGCAGATCCCTGTCCCACACAACCCCAATTACGAAGCCCAATTATAGGCTCAACACTCTAATACCCTGAGGATCATCTTACCAAAACGGTTAGAGATTAACGCAGGATTACGGGGGTCTGCAGAGCGCTGATTGGCCCAACCCTGCTGATCCCCCTTCACACCCAACCCTTCTCGTCCATATGCTTATCCAATTTTATCTTAAAGCTCCCTATCGTTTTTAATCCCACTATAGCACTTGGTAGTCCATTCCACCCATCTACAACTCTGTTACCAAACCAATATTTGCCTATATCTTTTCTGAAACGAAATTTATCTAATTTGAAACCATTGGTACGAGTTCTTTCGCTATCACTGAGCTTTAGTACATTTGTCATGTCCCCTTTGTTAATTCCACTAACCCACTTGAACACCTCTATCATATCCCCTCTAACTCTGCGTCTCTCTAACGAATGTAAGCCTAATTTCTTCAACCTTTCTTTATACGGAAGATTTCTAATATTATGGATCATTTTTGTCATTCTACGTTGTACTCTCTCCAATGAATCTATGTCCATTCTGTAATAAGGACACCAAAATTGAACAGCATAATCCATATGGGGTCTCACTAATGACAAGTAAAGTTTTAAGATAACATCAGCAGTTCTGTTACTCACACTCCTTGAGATGAACCCGAGAATCCTGTTTGCCTTGTTTCGAACGCTTATACACTGTTGTCTAGGCTTCAAATCATTGCTAACAAACACACCTAGATCTTTCTCACAATTCGAGTTTTCTAATTCCACATTAGCTAGTTTATATTTAACATTTGTATGCATCTTCCCTATCTTTAATACCTTGCATTTGTCAATGTTAAACTTCATCTGCCAATTTACTGACCATTCGTGTAAGGTATCTAGATCCCTTTGGAGGCACTCTATATCTCTATCAGAATCAATTGTTCTCCCCATTTTGGTATCGTCTGCAAATGTACTTATCCTACTAGTTATACCTAAATCAAGGTCATTTATGTATATAACAAACAACAGAGGACCTAATACAGATCCCTGGGGGACACCACTTTTGACTGCTCCCCATTCTGACTTCGTACCATTTATGCTGACTCTCTGCTTCCTACCAATTAGCCATGACCTAATCCATCCCAACAACGCCCCACCTATTCCATGCGCCTCAACCTTTCTCATCAATCTCTCATGGGGGACTCTGTCGAAAGCTTTACTGAAATCTAAATATATTATATCATATGACTTGTCATTATCTACTGCTTCATATACCTCTGAGAAAAAACTAAGCAAATTAGTAAGGCAAGAACGTCCCTGAGTGAATCCATGCTGAGAAGAATTTATTAAATTAAATGTATCTAAGTGGTTTCTAATTTTACTAGCAATAATTGACTCTAGTAGCTTTCCTATGATTGATGTAAGACTAATGGGACGGTAATTGGATGCTATTGATTTGTCACCTTTTTTGAAGATCGGAACTACGTTTGCAAGCTTCCAAGCTTCTGGAACTATACCTGTCTCCAATGACTTGTTAAATAAAAATGTTAATGGGTAACTTAACTCATCCCTACATTCTTTTAATACTCTAGCATATACCTCATCAGGACCAGGCGATTTATGAGGTTTCAGTCTGTCAATTTCCTTAAGCACATCATTTCTACTTATAGTAACCGTACTTAACCTATTTTCTATACTATCGCTATATACCTTACGGACTTCTGGAAACTGTGCCAAATTTTCATTAGTGAAAACGGAAAGAAATTGACTATTTAATGTACTGCACATTTCTAAATCATTTTCTGTCATTTCTCCTATCGAAGTTTTAAGGGGACCAATTACATCTCTAACCTTGGATTTATATAGTTGGTAAAAAGCTTTAGGATTATTTTTTGAGTCATTGGCAACCTTAATTTCATAATTTCTTTTTTCTTTCCTAATACCTTTTGTACCTGTCTTGATAGATTCTGATAGTAAGCAAGTAGGTGAATTTCGCCTTTTCTAATTTTTCTATATATTCCTCTCTTTTGTCCTAGAAGATCTAATAGTCTATTATTCATCCATTTGGGTTGGTTCTGTGTTGATCTAAATTTTCTTTTGGGGATGTATTTATTTTGTGCATTGAATACTGACTTGATAAAATTATCGTATGTATCTACCAAGGTTGACGTCTCTTCCTGACTTAAGATGACAGGTGCCTGAGAAGGGGTACACTCATTTGGACACCTGGATCGACTTAATTTTTTGACCATAGGGTCCGCTAATAGGGCTCTTCTTAACCCACCATAATTGGCTTTTCTAAAGTCAGGTATTAATGTTGTATTCTCTCTGGTATTACCTTTCCATTGTATATTAAAATACACAGAATTGTGGTCACTATTTCCTAGGTGGTCCCCTATCTCTACATTATTTACCATATGTTCATTGTTACTGAAAACTAAATCGAGAATATTATTACCTCTAGTCGGCGTATCTATGAATTGAAATACAAAACTATCTTGTACTACCTCTATAAACTCATCAGAGTCTCCTATTTGATGCTGCCAATCTATATTTGGAAAATTAAAATCCCCCATAATGCACACATTGCTAAACCTTGATGCCATTTTAATTTCCTCCCATAATGACGTTCCGTCATTTCTACTCATATTTGGCGGTCTATACATAACTCCAATAACTATGGTCTCACTACCTTCGTTAACCTCTACCCAAACACTTTCATTATCGTTATTTAGTCTAATACCTGATTTAATACAGCTTTTTAATGTACTCCTGACAAACACTGCTATACCGCCACCCCTCTTACTTGTTCGGTCATATTTAAACAAACTATATCCTGGTATATCAAATTCTGCTAAAAAATGCCTGGTTTCTGTATTAATCCACGTTTCAGTTAGCGCTATTATGTCTATATTTTCTTTGCTAACAAGGGCTCTAAGTTCGTTCATTTTGTTACATAGACTCCTACAGTTTGTGTAATATACTCTCAATTTACTTTTTTTCTGTATACCTAATTTACCTTTGTTTTTAGCGACATTTTCATCTTCCGTTGCACCATCACTACTATCATTTGCATTATAGTCATCATTTTTAGCATGAGACTGAATGTCCTTATCGCTTTCGCCTGACGCTAAAATTGTTCCATTTAACCTCTCATTTACACTCTCAATATTTCTGTTCAAAACCCCACAAATGATGAAACCATGTATAATTATGAAACTTACAACAAAGTAAGGAAAATTGCATACAGCGCAATCAACAATCGTGCTTCTCCTTGATGCTGTCCAAGATTCTCATACCGTGACTGTTGACGGACGGGTCTTCACATCGCTCTTATTGCTACCACGAGATTACCGACCATAATTTTAGAACTATATTTCTTCTCTCTCTCTCTCTCTCTCTCTCTCTCTCTCTCTCTCTCTCTCTCTCTCTCTCTCTCTCTCTCTCTCTTACACATTTCAATGTGTGAGTGTACGAGTCTTACATGCGCACCAGTTGCAAATACCCTTCTCTTGTACTTAAGTTAATATTGTTTGAGTGTGGGTGTATGTGTGAACGGTACTAGGCTACATTACCATGATTCGGAGCGGTTAGTAGTGTATCAAAATTGTTCTAAATAAAACAATCACTTTTATAGCTTATTGTCTTTTGGTCTAGTCAGTTTGGAGTTGGTCTGCTACGCTACAGGCCCATGTTCGAGGCTCGGCGTGGGCATACGTAGATCATGTTTATTAGATTCGCAATTACAAACAAACTAGTAAAATACTGGACCTTTATTACAGTATTATGATTTTTGAAGGAAGATTTGCTTCAACACTTTAAAATGCAACTAGGGCAGCAATATCTATTCAGCTAGTTCGAATAACTTATATCTTGGTCACAACTTGTATATACATATAACAAGTTACACTTAGGATTAAAATCGTTATTGTTTGTTTTCTCCTTTGTGTTTGTGGTCTCTGGGCTGTTTGAAGGTGAAAAATCTAGTAGCGTTCTGTTTGTAAAAATCAGCTTACAGATTATCTCTTGGGGAGGACATGAGAGCGTTGGCATTTGTGAACTTGATGCTGCTGGTTATATACTCAGCATATTATGTGATAGTTGTAAACTTAACTACTTAAATCAGTGAGCGGGTTGTCAGTTGTAAGTTCAACATTGTCTATTGCATTCACGGCTCCCCAGGGCCCTAATCACTTCATGTTTGGTTCAGGGTTCTTGGAACATGGCTCGAGCACAGCGGTGGCTATTGCTGACACCTATTGTTCATTCTGGGTAGTCTTATAAATTTGGTTGGATATTCCAGGAGGAAATGTGAGGGTAAGAAGGGTGCCTCCATATGAGGTGACAGGCAGCTTGATATATCCTTGTGGCTTATTGGTGTGTGCATGATCTATCAGCTTCTTTGTCTCAATTATCAATGGCGGCGATAATAAACGCAGACTTGCTTGATTCATTATTCTATTGCACAACAATAACAATGGCATCACAGCATTGAAGAGGTTAAGCCTAGAGAACCTTCAGTAAGAGAGATGGGCCATAATTTTTGTTTTTTTAAATCATATTGGCACCGTAATGATCAAACAACGTTGTGATATGGTCTGTTTGATGATGTAAAATGTAGATCCATAAGCCAAACTTTATATACTTTGTACCAGTAGACCTATTGTCATTTTTGTGGGGGGGATGCACATAGTTAATCGTAAATGAAGACTATGACACCAGTTGCAGCAATATGGCGGTAGTTGACTAATCTTCATCAATAAAGGGTCACTATAGGAAGCGCCAGCTAATTTTACAATAATTTTGACCCCTTAACGTCTTATAACTCAAAAGGAAAGAAAGCAATCGGACTGACGTTATTATAATATGGGAAGAATCCACCAGGAAATAGATGTGGATATTTACAGCCAGTTTGATTAAGGCCCTTTTGAGTTACAGAGAGGTTAGGGATCAAGATTATTGTCACGTTCGTTGGTGCTAATTATAGCTATAGTATAGTATATTTACAGTATTCTATAGCTAATTCACCAACTTCACAAACTTTGAATTGCAGTTTATAATTGATCCACCTTAATCACATGTTTATTAACTAGTCCTATTTAATAGACTATATAGGTCAAACAGATAGTGTGTGAAGGAAGGAAGGTTTTCGGAGCAATGGGAAGTATGTGGAAGACGAGAAATCTCGGAATGAAAGTAAAAAGTGCAATGTATCAAAGAATTGTTGAAGTGATGTATGGGGCTGAGACATGGGCTCTGAAGGAAAAGAAGAGATGCATGCTGGATGTGATAGAGATGAGCTGCTTGAGAAGTATGTGTGGAGTTACTCGTGGAGACAGATTGAGGAATGAAGAGATACGTAGGAGAGTGGGGCAGCAGGAACAATTATCAGCCAGAGTGAACAGAAGGGTGCTGAGCTGGTATGGTCATGTGGAACGAATGGGAGATGAAAGGCTTACAAAGAGAATATGTGAGTTAGATACAAGGGGAGATAGAAGGGCAGGAAGACCACCATTGAGATGGAGAGACTGTGTATGACATGCTTTGGATGATAGAGGAATGACTATAGATCAGGCAAAGGAAGTGGTAATAAACAGGAATGAATAGAGAATGCTTGTGAATATATGAGTGAACACGTGGTCATTTGGGGGAAGGGGTCTGGCGCAAGTTGGACTAGATAATAGTCCATCAGGCGCCTGGTCCGGGTAGACGATTAATATGAAGGGTGCGCCTGGAAGTGTGGTGGGCGGGCTTGTGGCTTCGGCTCCGCTGCATGTCTGCCTGCAGAGATCGGAACCCCTCCGGGTGGTCGGGGGCCTGGGGAGTGCTGGAGGTACCTTGGTGACCCTGATCTCTGGGTCTTCTGGGTGATCTAAATGTGTGTGAATTAGTGTTTTGTCTGTGTGTGTTCGTTATTTTATTTTGTGTTTTGTGCTTTCCCAGTTCTTGCTCTGTCTTGAGTCGGGGGCCCGGCCCCCCCCCCCCCCCAAAGGAAAAAGAAGAAAACAAAAGAAAAACAAATAGGAAAAGTGGGGATTGGGCCTGAGTAAATAGATAGATAGATATTATTAGCCTTACAAATTACAATTCCTTGCTGCCTCACACATTTCTAACTCCGCCCAACTTACGGAGGTATTACTTATATCACTAACCCCTTCAGGTTCATGACGCATTTTGGCAGTTTATTCTGGCAATCATTAGATATTATATTTAGATTAGGAAGGTTATATGGAAGTAAGAGGGTTCATGATAGTCTTTACCCTTTTAATTCCCACAGACCCTTCTTAAGTTGTATAAATCGTCTAACAATAGCCAGAATAAACTGTCTAAATGCGTCAGGATCCTCAAAGAGTTCATTTTCGATGCTAACATCTTTGAGTACTTTTGCACTGGTAGCGGAAGCAAGACTGAAGATAGAATAGCTTAGTTCATACAATTGTTCACGAAATTTACCTCAAAAGCAGTCTGACCAGCAATTACGAAAAAATCGCCCGTGGGATACCGGTTTTGCTATCGGTAACAAGAGATGTGAAACCAACTTGTAAACAAATTTAAAGTAAATGTCAACTCCCCAGAACTTACTGATGTCCCATCTGCTTGAAGGTAACTTGATATTTTTCTATGTTTGACTTTGATCTCAACTTTTCTTCCGCGTCATGAAACCTTGAATATGATTTACATAATCTATAGTCCACTCACTATTAATAGCACAAAAGTCGTGATCACTAACCTCTTGTAAGTAAAAAAGAAAGGTCTAGAGCAAATGGGCTGCAAATATCCTCACCTATTTCATGATTTACTTATCCAAAATTATAGAAGCGTCAGTTCCATTACTCTCGTCCTTGTGTAAGATTTCTGGCATAGCTATAGCGAACAGACTGTTGTTATATTTCAGCATTATATTATCATTACAGTCCGTCACGCACTTGTAGACTGAAATTTCAGAGTACCTTCATATATATTTTACACTACATAGATATGTGTGTGTGTTATATATATTAGATACATGTCCATGTACAGTTACCCACATATGTTCTGTTCCTCTCCGTAATCTTTAACATATAATTATATTGCGTATGATTGAATTACGAGTGTAGTTTCTTGTGCAGTGGTTAACTCATCTGATTAGATAACTGATAACTTAAAGAAACTCCACTCGCAATTAATTCATACTATTTTACTTCCATAAATAAGATTACGACGAGGAACAGAACTTACGTGGCCAACTGTACACTCGACCAACAAACAATCTTTACACTGGTGAGCTGTAAATAATCTAGTGTGAACGGAATGAATCTGGTGAAACATACGTCTGTGAGGTATTATCATAAGATTTCGACCCACTTCCAGAATGTTTAGAGCGTTAGCATAAAGATTGTTTTTTGGTCGAGTGTACATGTGCTATTAAGTATACAAATATTTATTCATATGTCTAAATATTCTGTGGATATGTTTATATGTGGATACATTCTATAACTATTTTTTGTAAACTAACAGATCATCCAAGTTATATTAATACAAGGTGACGTTTAGGAGACCGTGTTTCGCAAATAAGGTAGTCTCTATTTTGTAAATTTAAATATATGATGCATCCGCCTTAAGACTTAATATACATTATACTATATATCTTATTATCAATAACTGCTCTGACCATCATCAACCGTTTTCTGGCTAATGGAATACGTAGAAGAGGGGAAATATTTACAGTTGATAAACCGTGAGTTATTGGTTTCCAACCCATTTGTAGCGTAGACCATTTTCTCTCTTATCTCTCAATACATCTTAGAGGTTGTTATATTTGATAAAGTTCTTCCCGGATACAAACATTTAATTGGGTGTTTTGTATAATATATTTCCTAAAGCATTTATCTAAGCTGGGAAATATCGTCTGGAATATGAATGTCCAGTTAATGAAACACACAGGTGCTTGCCTGCGTCATTAGCAGTGAAAGTCATAATGGTCCAAGGTATTTCGGCCAGAATTTAATCTGCTTAATAAATCTTTACCTAATAATTGGATTTCGGAGATTCGCTTAATCAGTTCGAGGGCTTGCATCTGTACATTACTTTCTCTTATATCATCACTATAGTGTAGCACTATGTAACATTAAGCCGTAAGTGATAGTTACAAACCAATTCCTTCCTTCAACAACTATTATGGGCAGATGGCGACAGTGGTGCTTCGAGGTGTTGGTTGCTTTCTATTAGCCGTATTTCGATGGCGATATATTTATCCAAGTATAACGCAGCTATACTGTCGTCAGAACATCTTTGAATAAGGCTGGGCATTTATTTTTCGCTTTCTCTCGGAGTTGGTGGGGTATTTGCTTGACGTCAACTGTACATTATGTAGGTATGTATATATATACTCAGGCACATACCCCATTGCTGAGGGTGGCCAACACGAGACAGAGCCCGAACAGAAACAATATTTAAAGCTTGGTTCCTATTCTCAGGATCCAGGACCAATTTCGCGTTCCCTCGCCCGTTTCTCTGTATCATCGAGTAAGAGAATTATAGAAGGGTAGGAGGATTCCTAGCCCCCTGCCCCCAGAAGGAAAAGGAGGACAGTAAAAGAGATAGACAGAAACAGCTAAGGTTGGGTAGAGGATGCCAAACCTCACGCTGGATAGAACCAGCTCTCACCCAGTCAATTGTAGCTAGGATATTTGTAGATCTACGGGGAAGATCAAATCACCTCAGAATACCCCTTGATTCTAACTGACGAAGAATTGGTCTAAATTTCACCACGCTATTCACGTAATTCTAAAGTGGAACTCATTCTATCCATCTTTCCATTCTCTAAAATCTCCATCTTAGGAAATTTCAATAGTTCTCTTCTCATTTCACTGACCAACCTGGTTAACAAGCCTACATCTTTTCTATCCCAAATGACCTTCTGTAGAGCGTTATTTCAGCACCCCACCCGTATCTCGGACCGTCCTGGAGATCGGCCCAACATTCTTGACCTATTTCTAACCTCTAATTCTTCTGCTTACACTATAAATCTTCTCTCTCCGTTGGGCTCCTCTGATCACAACCTTATCCCTGTTACCTGTCCTATCACTATAGTACGGCCTTCTGTCTTCCCCAACCGGTGGCAATTGTTGCATTTTGGTGCTGCCGACTGGGAGGCTCTTTGGCAGTACTTATTTGATTTCTCTGGGAATAACTTTTGCTTTTGTAGCCGAGGAACCTCAGAGAGTGGTGGCATGTAGGCATACATTCCATTATCTTTCTCTCAGTCCAATGCAAAACATTCTTGGTTTACACACGCTTGTTTTACTGCTGTCCATTATAAGGAGGAAGCATTCAAACGGTACCGGTACCGTCGCCTTCAAGCTCAAGAATATCGGGCTTTTTATGTTTATTTTATTTTATATTATAATGTAAAACTTGCAAAATAAACAAGCCAAAACTGGGACGACACAATATAAATGCAAAGGAACTAATTAAAATCGCTATGTGGAAGTAACTCTTACTAAAATATAATTTTGAAATATAAGAACACAATCCACCACATAGGGTGTACATCACTACATGATCAAGTTAATCTGGTTATGCCCGGATGTAAGCCAAATCTATTCTTCGACAACCCAAAAACTCTTTCATTAATATCAAATGTCCTCAACTGTTTAACTCTAACTCTTCCCAAGCTTTCTGTTATCTAGTCAAAAACATCTCCAAAAATTTTACTTACTCGTTTTTCCCTCCTCTTTTCCACTCTGACTGCTAAACTCTTCACTCAACTTTCACCAAAATTTGTACCTTGGATGATTCCAGTGCTATTCCTCCCTCTCCACCCCCTCTCACTTACTAATGCCTAGTCTGGACATGTACGCCCCTTGTGAACCCCCTCTTTTCCTTGCCCAGCAGTAGCCAGAAGCCGTCACAGTCGATCGCACTTTCCCCCACTACCACCCGATAAAATTGTCATATATCAATGCATAGAAGGCCGAGTCATAACGCATGGTACCAACGAACTCCCCTTCCTTGGATGAGTACACTCGCTTGGGTCGCCCAGTCGAGAAGAAAGGAAGCTGCCTACTAGCCGCCCACCTGACCGCGTGTCTGCCCGTAGGCTCCCGGACAGCTGCCCACTAATCCCCTAGCTGACCTCTATTTCCCTCATACAGTCACGAATACCAGCCAACTACAACCCCTACTGAGCTACAAACTCTTGAGTGGCAGAGTATTGTATTTTATGCTATGTTGTATTTTATTGAATTGACCTCAGTATATAGCTGTATATTTATATTCTGTAATACTGTATGTTGAGGCCTTTTATGGGAATTTTCCCTTCCAAATTAAAGACTGTACATTGTGATCTAATCTAATATTATTGGCACTTTGAATTTCTTCTAGCAAAAATAAGTAATTAGAAAATACATTTGAAGAGTGCATCTTGTACATCTTGAGTGCAGGTGTATAGAGATAGTATAGAAAATAGGTTAAGTACGGTTACTATAAGTAGAAATGATGTGCTTAAGGAAATTGACAGACTGAAACCTCAGAAATCGCCTGGTCCCGATGAGGTATATGCCAGAGTATTAAAAGAATGCAGAGATGAGTTAAGTTACCCATTAACATTTCTTTTTAACAATTCATTAGAAACAGGTATAGTTCCAGAAGCTTGGAAGCTTGCAAATGTAGTTCCGATTTTCAAAAAAGGTGATAAATCAATAGCATCCAATTACCGTCCCATTAGTCTCACTTCAATCATAGGAAAGCTACTAGAGTCAATTATTGCTAGGAAAATGAGAAACCACTTAGAAACATTTAACTTAATCAATTCTTCTCAGCATGGATTCACACAGGGACGTTCTTGCCTTACTAATTTGCTTAGTTTTTTCTCAGAGGTATATGAAGCAGTAGATAATGACAAGGCATACGATATATATATTTAGATTTCAGTAAAGCTTTCGACAGAGTCCCTCATGAGAGATTGATGAGAAAGGTTGAGGCACATGGAATAGGTGGGGCGTTGTTGGGATGGATTAGGTCATGGCTAATTGGTAGGAAACAGAGAGTCAGCATAAATGGTACCAAGTCAGAGTGGGGAGCAGTCAAAAGTGGTGTCCCCCAGGGATCGGTATTAGGTCCCCTGTTGTTTCTTATATACATAAATGACCTAGATTTAGGTATAACTAGTAGGATAAGTAAATTCGCAGACGATACTAAAATGGGGAGATCAATTGATTCAGATAGCGATATAGAGTGCCTCCAAAGGGATCTAGATACCTTACATGAATGGTCAGTAAATTGGCAGATGAAGTTTAACATTGACAAATGCAAGGTATTAAAGATAGGGAAGATGCAAACAAATGTTAAATATAAACTAGCTAATTTAGAATTAGAAAATTCAGACTGCGAGAAAGATCTAGGTGTGTTTGTTAGCAATGATTTGAAGCCTAGTAAACAGTGTATAGGCGTTCGTAATAAGGCAAACAGGATTCTCGGGTTCATCTCTAGGAGTGTGAGTAACAGAACTGCTGATGTTATCTTAAAACTTTACTTGTCATTAGTGAGACCCCATATGGATTATGCTGTCCAATTTTGGTGTCCTTATTACAGAATGGACATAGATTCATTGGAGAGAGTACAGCGTAGAATGACAAAAATGATCCATAATATTAGAAATCTTCCGTATGAAGAAAGGTTGAAGAAATTAGGTTTACATTCGTTAGAGAGACGCAGAGTTAGAGGGGATATGATAGAGGTGTTCAAGTGGGTTAGTGGGATTAACAAAGGGGACATGACAAATGTACTAAAGCTCAGTGATAGCGAAAGAACTCGTACCAATGGTTTCAAATTAGATAAATTTCGTTTCAGAAAAGATATAGGCAAATATTGGTTTGGTAACAGAGTTGTAGATGGGTGGAATGGACTACCAAGTGCTATAGTGGGATCTAAAACTGTAGGGAGCTTTAAGATAAAATTGGATAAGCATATGGACGAGAAGGGTTGGGTGTGAAGGGGGATCAGCCGGGTTGGGCCAATCAGCGCTCTGCAGACCCCCATAATCCTGCGTTAATCTCTAACCGTTTTGGTAGGATGATCCTCAGGGCATTAGAGTGTTGAGCCTATAATTGGGCTTTGTAATTGATTTGGGGTTGTGTGGGACTGGGATCTGCCTTGCTTAGGCCAATCGGCTTTCTGCAGACTCCCATTTTCTTATGTTCTTATCTGCTTTAGTTTAACCAACATAGCCAATAATAGTGACAACAATAATGATATCCACAAACCAGATGGGGAAAAAAATGAGGCAAATGACATATTGCCCAAAACGATTGGTAATGAAATGCCGTATTTGGAAAGAAGCGGAAGGGGTTCGAGTACCTGAGCTATATCAAATAGAAAATTACAAAAAATAAGCATTGCATGCCTCCGGAAATAGCCTTACTCACAGGGGATACAATAAGCATATACAGTATATGTTAACGATTATATAATACCCGGTATATAGTATTCCATGTTGTCATTTTATCACTCCTTGATTTGTTTATATTTCCATGTTATATATTTTTAGTAAATACATATAATTATTTTCATTAAATAACATACTATAAATGTTAACTAGTGTAATTTAAATGTGTTGTATATATTATTATATATATGAATAATGGCATACCTAGCTTTTACCTAAGCAATAAATATACCTTTTTGTTTTGAAGACAGTATGTGTGTATAATATGATAATCAATACACTTTACTTTTCTACAAAGATTGCGTGGGTATTGTATCCGGTACTTTAAGACGGTGCCACACAGGTGTTCTTCCATTACATCAACCTTTATCAATCACACTGATCAAGCTGATTCTGAAATAAACTTGTGAAATATTGCTATCACTTAATTTAATTTATCGTAAGACTAGTTTCAGATACCAGTGAAAAACATCACAGGAATGTTGCTAGAAAAATGTTGACCATAAGAAATTGATGATAAAAGCTATTGTGTGATGCCACGTTTTATTGGAGCTGCGTGTTATGTGAGCAGGTCAGTGTGGGAGGAGCGTTTGTGGGTGTATCGAGATACACACTGCTGTAGGCAGGTCAATATTAACCTTTTTTTATCCTGTTAGCCATCCATAAATATTTTACAAAATTCATCTAGAGTTACGACAGATGATACCATATGAACGGAAATATCCCCTTGGTATACTAGAAAACATGTCGATCTATCTATCTATCTATCTATTGCCGAACGCCTTACTCCCCTTACGAGGGTGGCCATACACAGAATGCCCCCAAGTGGACCAATTCCCTGTGAGAGGGACAACCCGAGCCAGTTTAGTGAAGGACTTACAGGATTGACCACTCAATTTGGGATCCGTCCGACTCCGAGGCCCTCTGTGTATCTTGTTAGCACTATTTTTCTACAGTGGTGTTCGGCTAATCCATCCACTAACCTGCCTTACCCTTAGGTAAGCAGTACGGATTTGTATCAGGTTTACTCCCCTAGACAGGTTGCCAACCAAGGCTGACGAGTCCCATCCACCCGGATTTGTATAAGGTTGTCTCCCCTAGATGAGTTGCCGACCAAGGCTAACGAGTCCCATCCACCCATCCACATGTCGATCCCCTTATTATTATCAATATAAACAATATGTGATACCTTGTTTGGTGAAATAACAGTGTTGTGGTGGTGTAAGACAGTGTTGTGGTAGTGTGATACAGACAGTGTTGTGGTGGTGTAAGACAGACAGTATTGTGGTGGTGTGAGACAGTGTTGTGGTGGTGTGAGACAGACAGTCTTGTGGTGGTGTGAGACAGACAGAGTTGTGGTGGTGTTAGACTGGTGTGGTGGTGTGAGACAGACAGTGTTGTGCTAGTGTGAGACAGACAGTGTTGTGGTGGTGTGAGACAGACAGTGTTGTGGTGGTGTAAGACAGACAGTGTTGTGGTGGTGTAAGACAGACAGTGTTGTGGTGGTGTGAGACAGACAGTGTTGTGGTGGTGTGAGACAGAGAGTGTTGTGGTGGTGTGAGACAGCCAGTGTTGTGGTGGTGTGAGACAGACAGTGTTGTGGTGGTGTGAGACAGACAGTGTTGTGGTGTGTAAGACAGTGTGGTGGTGGTGTGAGACACAGTCTTGTGGTGGTGTGAGACAGACAGTGTTGTGGTGGTGTTAGACAGTGGTGTGGTGGTGTGAGACAGACAGTGTTGTGCTAGTCTGAGACAGACAGTGTTGTGGTGGTGTGAGACAGACAGTGTTGTGGTGGTGTAAGACAGACAGTGTTGTGGTGGTGTGAGACAGCCAGTGTTGTGGTGGTGTGAGACAGACAGTGTTGTGGTGGTGTGAGACAGAGAGTGATGTGGTGGTGTGGTGGTGTGAGACAGCCAGTGTTGTGGTGGTGTGAGACAGACAGTGTTGTGGTGGTGTGAGACAGACAGTGTTGAGGTGGTGTGAGACAGACAGTGTTGTGGTGGTGTAAGACAGACAGTGTTGTGGTGGTGAGACAGACAGTGTTGTGGTGGTGTGAGACAGACAGTGTTGTGGTGGTGTAAGACAGTGTTGTGGTAGTGTGAGACAGACAGTGTTGTGGTGGTGTGAGACCGTGTTGTGGTGGTGTGAGACAGACAGTGTTGTGGTGATGTAAGACATACAGTGTTGTGGTGGTGTAAGACAGACAGTGTTGTGGTGGTGTGAGACAGACAGTGTTGTGGTGGTGTGAGACAGCCAGTGTTGTGGCGGTGGGAGACAGACAATGTTGTGGTGGTGTGAGACAGACAGTGTTGTGGTGGTGTGAGACAGACAGTGTCGTGGTGGTGTGAGGCAGACAGTGTCGTGGTGGTGTGAGGCAGACAGTGTTGTCGTGGTGTGCGGCAGACAGTGTTGTGGTGGTGTGAGACAGACAGTGTTGTGGTGGTGTGAGACAGACAGTGTTGTGGTGGTGTAAGAGAAACAGTGTTGTCGTGGTGTAAGACAGACAGTGTTGTGGTGATGTGAGACAGACAGTGTTGTGGTGGTGTGAGACAGACTGTGTTGTGGTGGTGTGAGACAGACAGTGTTGTGGTGGTGTGAGACAGACAGTGTTGTGGTGGTGTAAGACAGCGTTGTGGTGGTGTGAGACAGACAGTGTTATGGTGGTGTGAGACAGTGTTGTGGTGGTGTGAGACAGACAGTGTTGTGGTGGTGTAAGACAGACAGTGTTGTGGTTGTGTAAGACAGACAGTGTTGTGGTGGTGTGAGACAGACAGTGTTGTGGTGGTGTGAGACAGGCAGTGGTGTGGTGGTGTAAGACAGCCAGTGTTGTGGCGGTGGGAGACAGAAAATGTTGTGGTGGTGTGAGACAGACAATGTTGTGATGGTGTGAGACAGACAGTGTTGTCATGGTGTGAGACAGACAGTGTTGTGGTGGTGTGAGACAGACAGTGTCATGGTGGTGTGAGGCAGACAGTGTCGTGGTGGTGTGAGGCAGACAGTGTTGTCGTGGTGTGAGGCAGACAGTGTCGGGGTAGTGTGAGACAGACAGTGTTGTGGTGGTGTGAGACAGACAGTGTTCTGGTGGTGTGAGACAAACAGTGTTGTGGTGGTGTAAGAGAAACAATGTTGTTGTGGTGTAAGACAGACAGTGTTGTGGTGGTTTGAGACAGACAGTGTTGTGGTGTGAGACAGACTGTGTTGTGGTGGTGTGAGACAGACTGTGGTGTGGTGGTGTGAGACATACAGGGTTGTGGTGGTGTGAGACAGACAGTGTTGTGGTGGTGTGAGACAGACTGTGTTGTGGTGGTGTGAGCCAGACAGTGTTGTGGTGGTGTGAGACAGACAGTGGTGTGGTGGTGTGAGGCAGACAGTGTTGTGGTGGTGTAAGACAGACAGTGTTGTAGTGGTGTGAGACAGACAGTGTTGTGGTGGTGTAAGACAGACAGTGTTGTGGTGATGTGAGGCAGACAGTGTTGTGGTGGTGTAAGACAGATAGTGTTGTGGTGGTGTGAGACAGACAGTGTTGTGATGGTGTGAGACAGACAGTGTTGTGGTGGTGTAAGACAGACAGTGTTGTGGTGGTGTGAGACAGACAGTGGTGTGGTGGTGTGAGACATACAGTGTTGTGGTGGTGTGAGACAAACTGTGTTGTGGTGGTGTGAGACAGTGTTGTGGTGGTGTGAGTCAGTGTTGTGGTGGTGTGAGACGGTTATGGTGTTGCACAATATACAGTGTTGTGATGGTGTAAGACATACAGGGATGTGTTGGTGAGACGAACGGTACCATCGCCTTTAAACTCAACAATCTCGTACTTTTTATCCTTCTGCCCAGAACCATGCCAATTCTGTTCTCTGACTTGCTAATAACTCTTTCATGATGTACTTTCTGCCCTCTCTGGGCTTAATGCTAGAAAGGCATATGGACCGGGTGGTGTTATCCTGTTGTATTTTCAAACTCTTCTTCCATGCTAACTCCCACTTGGCAAACTCTTTTGTATGTCTTTCCTCTAACATCTTTCCTTCTTGCTGGAAGTTAAAGTATTTAAAACTATTCTTAATTAAAACATTCTTAAGCATTTGTCTTCCCATATTCTAGTTTCAGATCGCCGGTATGGTTTCTTTAAGGGCCGCTCTACTGGTAATCTTCTTATCTTTCTAACTCTTGGTCATCCGCATTTCGGAACTTCAGTGAGACGTTCCCTAATACACTAGACGTATTGAAAGCCTTCGATTGAGTCTGGCAAGCAATACACAAATTAATCCTCCATCCTTTCTCAGCATTCTTGGTGTTTTTTTAATCTATGACCTTTCTTGGAAAGATCATGTTACCACTCTTGCTAAAATAGCTTTCCAGAAGTTAGGTGTGCTCAATCGTCTCCATGGGTTCTTCACCCCTGCAAAGCTTCTTGCTCTGCATAGGGGCACAGTGCGCCCATGTATCGAGTATCGTTCACATGTGTGGGGAGGTCCCACCCACACCGCACTTCTCGAAAGGATAGAGCCAAAAGCATTTCACCTCATCAAGTCACTTCCTCTAGTTCCCTACACTCTCTTTTGTGACGCATGTCCAGTGTGAGCATGCTGTACAGAACGCCTAGTCATGCCCCACTCTCGCTAGGATCGTCAGGGCAGGAACTTTGGCTGTAGTCTATGTAGAGTTTCCTAACTTAGTTCATGTGAGCCGTTGTACTATAAGTAATATGAATATGTATTTTGTTTTCATCTGAGTCAACGAGTTCTATTTTATATCATTAGTTATAAGTATTGTGTGTAAAACTTATTTGTAATGATGGGAGAAGCGGCAGCCACAGTTGGGGGTCAGTGGGTGCGCCATGCGGGAGGTGGGCCTAACTCACTAGCACTCCCCCCCTCCCCTCTCCCCTCAGTGCTAGGAAAGCCTTTGTCTATCCCAGAGGAGAGAGAGAAATTACGTAATGATTGTCAGTGGGCGGTCCTTAGTAGTTCACGTTGGTCTCACTAGAGGGCCGAGTATAAAAAGGGAAGTCTAGCCATTTTTTGATCAGAACTCATTAGGCAGAGCGACTTCTCATTTCCCTTGCTAACTATATATATTCTTCTGACTGATGTGAACTTTCTCTACTACCTTACATTCTTATCTCCTCTTTTCCCTACCCTTTTTAACTTCCATGGTCCCGTTGGTGCAGAGCTAGTCAGCCAACGTATTATCGCTTGAGTTCTCATGAGATACATGCCTATTAGATAGCCTATTTTGGAAGGGTTAACTTAGAATAGGATTGATTTATGTTTGTTGCACTTGTCTATGCATTTCCCTGTGTTATTATTATTATTCCTGTTTTCTGTTAGTCTAGGTAATGCTAGACTGGGGTAAGGCTTTTCTGTGTTACGAGTTGTTGTTTGATGCAGTGGTTAAGCGATAAACCTGCATACTCGTTTCGGTTCAGTGAAGCCTAGGTTGTCTTCGCGGCTGACTGTGTTGAGTTAATAATTTACAGTGTGTGAGGGCAAGAGCCTAACCACCCTGTATTTTATTAACAGCTTGTTTTTACTTTGTCAAGGAGCCGGGAGAAAACCAGATACAAGGGATCTGGATTTCTCAAAGAGCACTTGTTAGTGTTAACGTAATACTTTAAACAGTTGTGAGGACTTCGCTAGGCTACGAGCCGTTTTTGCTCAGTCACTGCTACCTTTTGCCCACAGTACCCCAGCTAGACTTTACTCGATTAGTAGATACAGAATAGTATTGAAGCTTTCCTTATGTATGATATTGTTTATGCACTATTGATTTCATGTGTTGCAAGCTTGGCTACTTTAGTGATTAGTGGCCCACGAGCACAATCCGAGTAGGCTATTGCCGTTGCATTTGCGGAGTACTTCTTTTTAATGTTTGCCATTTACTATTGCATATTCTTTTAATTATTCTTATGCCAATTTAAACCTTTAATAGTATTTAATTGCCAGTGTTTTTCTTATTGAATTACTGTTCAAAATCCGATACGTACTTCTTACGAGCATCCGAGAAGCATCTAACTTTTTTCAGAAGATTCCTTGCTCGATGCTTAAGGACTATTAATTAACGTAACGTAATAGTGCCGATCCGAAGTAGAGGGTGGAGGACTTCTTAAGTTCTTAGTCAAGGGTGGATTACTTCGGCTTCAGCCAACACTATTCTTTGGTGTTGTTGGTTCTTACTTCTTTGTTTGATTGTTGACCAGACTAGAGAATTCCTGTCTCTTTATTAGTCTGTTGTTGAACACTAGTACCGAGTTCTTGTATACCCCGTTATAGCAGATTGAACTCTGGAGGGTATTGGTGTTTTTTGTTCGGCTGGCAGTACTCAGGGGTTGGGATCGTGTGTTTCCGTTGTGGCAGCGAGCCGTATTCGAGTCCTGATTGAGAGCCCTTGTGTACCCGAGTGCCAGGTCGTAACAAATGGCGACCTTGCTTAAGATTTTGTGAACAGTATAAATTTGTGCAGAGTTGTACAACATTTGTTTGTTTGTATTTTAGCGTGCATATTGAAGATTTTTTTTTTTTTGTATGGCAATTAGTAAAGCATTTAAGAGACTCCAGTTAATTTAGTAATTAGTGCTTGCATAGGAAGTTTAACACTTTTGTCTCGAGAATTTTTTTGTGGACTTCAGTATGTCGTGCATTAGCACTGACGATGAGCGAGAGATGCCATTTGAAGGTGTGCCGTTAGTAACCAGTGAGGAGGATGCTAGAGTTTTTGTGAGTAAGCGGTACCACGTGACGGAGGAGAGGCTGACTGGGGTGGATGTTTGTGGCTTGCACCTGATAGCCAAGGTTTTGGGCATTTCCAATGTAGTAGGGATGTCCAAGGGGGAGCTGATTTCCTGGGTGTTGCGTGGGCGACATGGGGTTTCGGAGGAGAGGGCGTTTGGGGGGGTTCCTCCCCAGATCCCCTCTCACTCGACTCCCACAGTGCCGTCCACTCAGTTACCGGAGGTTAGCACTCTCCCACAGAGGGATGAGAATTGGCAGATTGGAGTGCCCTCGGGTGGTGCACATGGTGGTTCCCCAGTTTTTGCCCCCCCTCCTTCAGTAGTGGCAGCTCCCTCTTCCTGCCTGTCTCCAGATATGGTATTTAGACTTGAGCTTGCTAAGATTGAGGCTAGGAAGCAGGAGATTGAGGCTAGGAAGCAGGAGGATGAGACCAGGAGGCAGGAGAATGAGACCAGGAGGCAGGAGGATGAGACGAGGAGGCATGAGATTGAGGTTAGGAGGCATGAGGCTGAGCTTAGGTACGACTCGGAGAAATATTGTGCTAAATTAGATTTAGATAAGTCTCATGCAGAGTCGACAGGGACTTGGATGGGCCGTGAGGGCCAAGTAAGAGAACAGTCCTTGGCCCAATTAGTCAAATTGGTGCCGGTATTTAGTGAAACTGAAGTCACAGAATTTTTTAATCGTTTTGAGAAGAAATGTAGGGAGCATAATTGGCCTGAAGAGAAGTGGGCAGCTCTAGTCTCCTCAAGACTTACGGGTAAGGGTCTGAAGGCTTATGATGCACTGCCTTTAGAGTCTTGCATTGACTACCCAGAATTGAAGAGAGCTGTCCTACGGGCATACGAGTTGCAACCGGAAACATATCGATTGAAGTTTCGGGGTGTTACAAAGACTAGGGAGGCGACCTTTCTTGAACATGCCCGGGACTTAAAAGATGCACTTAAAAACTGGACACGTTCTGAGAAAGCTGAGACGGCCGAACAGTTGACTGAGCTGTTTCTGCTCGAGCAGTTTTATAAGTGTACTGGTGCAGAAATGACTTTAACTATTAAATAAAAGAACCCAAAAGCTGAGATGGCTGACCTCCGGCTATCACTAATTCGTGGGTGCGGGTCTGCCCAGCGTACTGAGGCAGGTAACAAGGGGCGTGACGCCCCACCCCCCCGAGTTAGTGATATACCTTATGCAAACAAGTACAAGAGCCATGATACCAAGACTGACCACAAGACTAGCACCGTCCCATTTAAGAAGGGGCCGGGCCCTTCCCAGTACCAAGGGAAGCCCAAAGGGGAGTTGGAGTGTTATCATTGTCATAAAAAGGGGCACTTTGCAAGAGTCTGTCCTAGCAAACCACCTACAGCAGCTGTGTCTTTGGCCTGCAACATTGGTGTGTCTCCGAAGTCATCTGAGTTTGCCTGGGGCAGTTCGTCAGAGGCTGAGGCACAGCCAATGCAGAAGCACCTGGGAGGCTCGAACCCTGCTCAGGATGTTTTTTGCGACCATAGAGGGCGGGGTTGCGTGATGTGGGCGGGGCGCAAGCATGGAGTAGAGGTCTTGCGTGATACAGGTGCTTCCCAGACTCTGATGAAAAACTTGACTGGCTACCCTATAAACGCGGCTCGGGTGGTAGTGGTGCAGGGTATTAATGCAACTCGGTCATACCCGCTGGTGCGGTTGGAGTTGGAGGTGGATGGTGTGGCACGTGAATTGGATGTCGGGATTGTGGAGAAACTGCCAGTGGAGGGCGTCGACCTTCTTCTCGGCAACGACTTTGCAATGCCCGCTTCTGAGGTTCTACCCTTAGTCGTTGCCGAGAGGCCGGCCGACGTGAGTAGGGAAGAGCAAGAGTGGGTCGAGCGGTGCCAGACACAACCCATGGCGTGTGTTGTCACCCGAGCTCGGGCAGCTAAAGTGTCACATCCTAGTCCTCCGTCTTCAGACCAGCGGAGGAACGATCAACAGGAGGAGGCTAAAGCTGGAGTTGGTTTTAAGAGTTTTGACTCGGCGGCTCTCCTGGGTGATTCAGTATTAGCACCATTACTTAATTCTGGAGTAGCCCCTGGGCCTGTCATCGAGAGTGACGAGGCTGGGCATGACGAGTCTCCACGACAGCAACGTTATGTACATCGAGAGAGACAGAGGGAGCAGCCCAGTATCGGGGAAGGTCATGCATTGCTCCGGGAGCAGTTAGATCGCTTGGCACCCTCAGATATACGTCGGTTGCAACTAGAGGACCCTGAGCTCCAAACGTGTGCTAATGGAGCTGTAGAGCTCGACGAGGATGGCGATGCACAGCCAGGAGATTTTTTTTATTTAGAAGGCATCCTTTATAGGCGTTTTCAAGACCCTAAACATAGTTGGCAAAAGGGGTCCGGAGTAGTGGACCAGTTGGTGGTGCCACGGGAGTGCAGGGATAGCCTACTGAGGTTGGCGCATGACACACCACTGGCAGGACATCTAGGGGTGAGAAAAACGGTGGCGGCTTTGGGGAAATTGTTTTGGTGGCCGGGGATGAAGTCTCATGTGCAGTCATGGATAAACTCCTGTGATATTTGGCAACGTGTCGGGAAACCGAACCAAGTTATTCCTAAGGCTCCGTTACACCCTATTCCTGTGATTGGGCCACCCTTTAGTAAAATTATTGTTGACATGGTTGGTCCACTCCCTCCCACGCAGGCGGGAAATAAATTTTTGTTAACCATAATGGATGTTGCCACTAGATACCCCGATGCATACCCTATGAAAAATGGAATGGCTAAGACGGTAGTCAGTAACTTGTTGTGGTACTTCTCAAGGTACGGGTACCCGGAGGAGATTCAGTCTGATCAGGGATCTAATTTCACCTCCAACATGTTCAAGCAAACAATGCAACAGCATGGGATACGAGCAGTAGTATCGTCAGCGTATCACCCTGAGAGTCAAGGGGTGCTTGAGCGGTGGCATGCTACACTTAAAAGCATGCTCAGGTGTTATTGTGCTGACAACGGTATGGATTGGGATCTTGGATTGCCTTATGTGCTGTTTGCTGCTCGGGAGGTACCTGGTGAGAGCCTGGGATTTAGTCCAAACGAGCTGATTTTTGGACACCGTGTCAGGGGCCCCCTTAACATGCTGAAAGAAATTTGGGAGGGGACTGTGCAGCCTTGTCCATTATTAAAGTATGTGCTTGAAAGCCATGAGCGCATGCTTAAGAGTCTGGAGATGGCAGGTAGAAATTTGACAGAATCACAAGCTTTGATGAAGGACAGGTATGATCGCAAAGTGAGGCTCCGGAAGTTCACTGTAGGACAAGAGGTATTAATTTTGTTGCCTTTGGTTGGTAACCCCCTCTCTGCGAAGTACACTGGACCTTATAAAATTGTAGAAAAAATTTCAGACTTAGATTACCTTGTTGCCACTCCAGACAGGAGGAAAAAGAACCAGTTATGTCACGTGAACCTTATTAAAGAGTATGTGAGGCGCCCCTCTGAGCCTCTCACTGTCCCTGTGTTGGCTTGTTGCGGCCGTGGTGGAGAAGGAGAGGGGGACAGTCAAGCTTCAGAGGAGGATAGCTGGGATCAACATGTTTCAGCGGATCAGTGGGCGGGGAACTCGAGCCTAAGGGCTGATGAGGCTATAGCTCATTTGCCTGAGCCGCAGTTTGATGCTATCCGTCAGTTGTTCGGTTCATACCCCACTGTATTTGCTGAACACCCAGGCCTCACTACTCAGGCTATGCATGATGTTGACGTGGGGGACCATCTACCCTTTAAGTCAATCCCGTACCGTGTGCCCCCCATAAAACTACCAGCTCTGAGGGATGAGTTGGAGTATATGCTCGGTAGAGGGTTGATAGAGAAAGGCACAGTTAAGTGGACTTCCCCTGTAACACTGCAGCCTAAGCCAGATGGCAAGGTACGCTTTTGTATTGATTTCCGTAGGTTAAACGGTTTGACTCCAACTAACCCATATCCTCTTCCTCGGGTTGATGATAGTGTTGACAAAATTGGTAATGCTCGTTTTTTGTCTAAAGTAGATTTAGTAAAAGGTTACTGGCAAGTACCTTTGTCCGAGCGTGCTAAAGAGGTATGTGGTTTTGTTGTGGACGGGAGTACCTACCGGTGCAATGTTATGCCTTACGGACTTAAGAATGCACCAGCAACGTTTCAGAACCTGATGAATGAAATTGTAAAGGACATTCCAAATTGCACCGTATATTTGGACGATGTAATCATTTATGATGACGACTTTGAGAGCCATTGTGAGCACCTTGAGACCTTGTTCCGGAAACTTAGTGAAGCAGGTCTGGTAGTAAATTTGGCAAAGTGTGACTTCGTAAAAGCCACTGTGCAGTACCTTGGGTTTGTAGTGGGAAGGGGACAGGTGTGCCCTCCTCAGAACAAGGTACAGGCTATCAATAAATTTCCGCACCCAACAACTAAGAAGCAGATTATGAGATTCTTGGGTATGATAGGCTACTACAGACGCTTCATAAAAGGTTACTCAACGGTGTTGGCACCTCTCGCAGATTTGTTATCTAAAGACAAAAAGTTTTTGTGGGCACCTGAGTGTGAAAAGGCTTTCACTTTGGTGAAACATTTGCTATGTACTCACCCGATACGCAGGGCCCCAGACTTTAACAGGCCTTTTCAGCTGGCAACAGATGCTAGTGGTGTAGGGGCTGGTGCCGTCTTGCTACAGACAGACAATGAAGGTGTGGAACACCCAGTAAGTTTCTTTTCTAAGAAGTTCAATGCTGCACAAAAGAACTATTCTACAATAGAAAAGGAATTACTGGCGATTGTGCTGTCGCTCAGGCACTTCGAGGTGTATGTTCCAGCCTATGGCCCAGTCGTGGTTATCTACACTGATCATCACCCTTTGAGATTCCTGAATCAATTTCACAATCGCAATATGAGACTGACCAGGTGGTCTTTGATGTTGCAGGAGTATAACCTGGACATCCGTCATATTGCTGGATGTGACAATGTGATCGCGGATTGTTTATCAAGGGTGGATGATCAGTCGTAGGCTATCACAGGTGTGTGGGTTTGAGTGGAGGAAAATAGGCTGCCCTTATAGTGCAGCCGGGAAAAACATATTAAAATATAAAAATCATATAAAAAACTCTTTCTTTTGATATAGGTAATCGTATAAGTTTGTCATAGCCTATAGAGTTTGAGTAGTCCACGAACTATCAAACGGCTGAGCTGCTGTAAGCTCGCTCTGGGAGCATGATATTGTGTCTTTTTGCTATTGTTGGGAGGAGTTATAAAATGTGAATTTTTGGTTAATAATAAGATGTGTTTTGGTGATAAACTCAGCTTTGTTTTAGTGCCATGCGGTCGCTGGGCGTGAGGGGCTTGATGGGGTTCTGTGTTTGTCAGATTTTAGCTCAGGGTTGAGCAAGTAAAATCTTGGGGGAGGTGTGACGCATGTCCAGTGTGAGCATGCTGTACAGAACGCCTAGTCATGCCCCACTCTCACTAGGATCGTCAGGGCAGGAACTTTGGCTGTAGTCTATGTAGAGTTTCCTAACTTAGTTCATGTGAGCCGTTGTACTATAAGTAATATGAATATGTATTTTGTTTTCATCTGAGTCAACGAGTTCTATTTTATATCATTAGTTATAAGTATTGTGTGTAAAACTTATTTGTAATGATGGGAGAAGCGGCAGCCACAGTTGGGGGTCAGTGGGTGCGCCATGCGGGAGGTGGGCCTAACTCACTAGCACTCTCCCCCCTCCCCTCAGTGCTAGGAAAGCCTTTGTCTATCCCAGAGGAGAGAGAGAAATTACGTAATGATTGTCAGTGGGCGGTCCTTAGTAGTTCACGTTGGGCTCACTAGAGGGCCGAGTATAAAAGGGAAGTCTAGCCATTTTTTGATCAGAACTCATTAGGCAGAGCGACTTCTCATTTCCCTTGCTAACTATATATATTCTTCTGACTGATGTGAACTTTCTCTACTACCTTACATTCTTATCTCCTCTTTTCCCTACCCTTTTTAACTTCCATGGTCCCGTTGGTGCAGAGCTAGTCAGCCAACGTATTATCGCTTGAGTTCTCATGAGATACATGCCTATTAGATAGCCTATTTTGGAAGGGTTAACTTAGAATAGGATTGATTTATGTTTGTTGCACTTGTCTATGCATTTCCCTGTGTGTTATTATTATTATTCCTGTTTTCTGCTAGTCTAGGTAATGCTAGACTGGGGTAAGGCTTTTCTGTGTTACGAGTTGTTGTTTGATGCAGTGGTTAAGCGATAAACCTGCATACTCGTTTCGGTTCAGTGAAGCCTAGGTTGTCTTCGCGGCTGACTGTGTTGATTTAATAATTTACAGTGTGTGAGGGCAAGAGCCTAACCACCCTGTATTTTATTAACAGCTTGTTTTTACTTTGTCAAGGAGTCGGGAGAAAACCAGATACAAGGGATCTGGATTTCTCAAAGTGCACTTGTTAGTGTTAACGTAATACTTTAAACAGTTGTGAGGACTTCGCTAGGCTACGAGCCGTTTTTGCTCAGTCACTGCTACCTTTTGCCCACAGTACCCCAGCTAGACTTTACTCGATTAGTAGATACAGAATAGTATTGAAGCTTTCCTTATGTATGATATTGTTTATGCACTATTGATTTCATGTGTTGCAAGCTTGGCTACTTTAGTGATTAGTGGCCCACGAGCACAATCCGAGTAGGCTATTGCCGTTGCATTTGCGGAGTACTTCTTTTTAATGTTTGCCATTTACTATTGCATATTCTTTTAATTATTCTTATGCCAATTTAAACCTTTAATAGTATTTAATTGCCAGTGTTTTTCTTATTGAATTACTGTTCAAAATCCGATACGTACTTCTTACGAGCATCCGAGAAGCATCTAACTTTTTTCAGAAGATTCCTTGCTCGATGCTTAAGGACTATTAATTAACGTAACGTAATAGTGCCGATCCGAAGTAGAGGGTGGAGGACTTCTTAAGTTCTTAGTCAAGGGTGGATTACTTCGGCTTCGGCCAACACTATTCTTTGGTGTTGTTGGTTCTTACTTCTTTGTTTGATTGTTGACCAGACTAGAGAATTCCTGTCTCTTTATTAGTCTGTTGTTGAACACTAGTACCGAGTTCTTGTATACCCCGTTATAGCAGATTGAACTCTGGAGGGTATTGGTGTTTTTTGTTCGGCTGGCAGTACTCAGGGGTTGGGATCGTGTGTTTCCGTTGTGGCAGCGAGCCGTATTCGAGTCCTGATTGAGAGCCCTTGTGTACCCGAGTGCCAGGTCGTAACACTTTCTACATGCCATAATGTTGCATCCCTTTCTTTCTGCTACCGCTATTACAGTAATCAGTAGTCTTCAGATCTCGCTCAGTGTTTACGAGAGGGAGGCATCTGACTTACAACACAATCCCACTCTTATTCTGTCCAGCTCTCCGACGCTAGAATTAACATAATTATTTTCTCAGTATTTCTTCTACTCAACAAGTGAACTCTGGAACTCTCTCCCTCAAATACATTTTTCCCTTATCCTATAACTTAAACTACTTTACAATGATTGTGTCCAGGCGTTATGACTCTAACGTACATTACCTTGAATTTGGCTCTCTCTCACTCGTTCAACTTTGGGAGAGACATTTGTTACAGGCAGCTTTGCCTTTCGCCCCCTCACTCACATCGAAAAATAAGTGTTATAGTGGTGTTAGGCAGGTTTCTTTAATATTGAAGTATAAAATTTAGCATTAGGAGATAAAGCCGATTGCACACACACATGCACTCACACACACACAGAGCTACCTAGCTCAGCCAGGCACACACACAAACAACAGTTTTCAAATTAAACTCTCCGCTCGACCCTTCCATTACCTGTGCAATATTGGCCTGCAGTTTTAACCGAGAGTATAATTTTCTAAGTGCGTAACTCTCGGATATTGAATTACTTTTCAATTAAATTATAAATAAACTGCATTCGTATGAAAATACGCTATATGTAGCTGGTCAATTATGCTCAGGTATAATATATAAATCAGTACGAAACTCAGCTAAAATCAGACACACATAATATATGTGTTCAATATGACAGAGTGAAGCACACACTAATACAAGTGAATATTCACTCATATTAATAAAGTAAGTGTAATAATGCTCATTGCAAGAACAAACAAGTATATGTCTTTGTATAAAATATATACAGTATATATTATATACTGTATAAAATATATACAGTATATATTATATACTGTATATATTTTATAGTAAATCACAAAATGTTGATCATATGGATGTTGTATTGTTTGCAAGCAGTCGGATAACAAGCGCAATAGCGCATACTTATTACAACAAGTCTTCGTCAGCGTGTGTGGCATCTAATAACTTATATAGTTGACGTCATGTCAGTATCTTAGCAAACGTGTAATATGTGCGATTAATGATAATAATGACATGTGAAATCGTCGTTTATACCTATTCGCTTCTGAGCAATTTGAGTATTTTAAGCAAAATTCTAACTCTAACCAAGGTCATAAGATTTACTCACAATACTTTACCTAAGTATATCCACTTTGACATTGAATATTACACAATATACAACTATAACAGTTACTAAATTACGGATGATTGTATGAATCCCGCAAAGCTAGTCAGTAAGATAAATACACACCTCATGAACTTTCAACATTGAGAGGTCTTTCCATAACTGTACAATATCGTCTGCACAATATCATTTTACATGTTAGTACGTCCACTGATTGGAGGAAAGGAGGGCAGGATGGGGAATTCTATTTTCTTTGACTCACAAAATAGCTAATTCCAGTCTCATAATTATCTGGGCGGAGTTGAAACAAACATTGTGTGATCAAATATTGTATAATAATACAGAGGGAATACAGAGGGAAAAACAAGTAAGCGAATTGTTACAACCTCTGGTGGCTCTTCTTAGCGACCTCTCAACCCATATTTCAAAAAATCCATTGTTATTCCATACTCACTGGCACGCACCACATTGCATGACTCAGTAAATTTGCTGAAGAATGTTTATTGAATATATACCTTTGTAATTACAGGCTCAGATTAAAACTACTAGATACAAACGACTAGATTGAACGAACACTGGTATTATTGTTATTAATCTTTTACCATGATTTTTTTTTTTTTTTTGGTGGGGGGGGGGGTTATTTTGTTTTACAAAATCTATGGCTGTATGCCAAGAAGATGAGCCAGATGGATATTATCATTTTGATTGCTAAACATACTTCCTAGTTGTATAAAAGGAGGCTAGGAATCCTCCCCCCCTTGTAAAATTCTCCCATTCAACGAGACCGAGAAAGGGGCGTAGGAACGCGAAAGTGGTCTCGGACCCTAAGAATTGGAACTTTACAGGTTTCTAATCGGACTCTATCTCGAGTGGGCCACCCCCAGCAATGGGGTATGTGCCAGAGTATACATACATACATACACATACGTTGCATAAAATTCAAATTCTAATAACAAGTTGGGTTTTCACGCACAAAAAGCTTCCTCACATGTTCATGCTATATCAACCAACAACTCAGGAGTAAGAAGGAACACTTTTTTGATGGTCTATCCCAACACCAAGTATTGCTCTCTTACTTTTATAACTTATTTGCTGAAAGTGTCAATTATCTCTTTATTATATGACACATATTTCACTCTATTTTGGCTATTATTTGTTGATTTTTTTTTTTTTTTTGGGGGGGGGGGTAAAGGCCCTCAGAGGTGTAAAGCTGATTTCAGTTAACCCATTGAATTTCACAGATCCTTCCTAAGGTTAACTCTCTCAGGTTCGGTTAAGTTTCCTGGAAACTTATTACCACTACCGTTCACTCTCATGGGCCATTTGTGTTCCCACGAGACAATATACATAGTGTATGTTATTGCGCTGTTTTAATCCACAATAATCTCTCTACATGCAATGTATTATACATCCAAAGATAGAGCAACACCAATACTATTATATAACTGGAAAAAATTCCATAAGATCGTATATCACATTGAAAATCGATATTTAAGAACACAGTCATTATTTCGTTATAAGCTGAGCAATACATTTGTGTATACATAACATTTGAAGCATTTTTCACACTCATTCCAAATGTGTCTTCATAATATATGTATCATCCACATATATATATATTGTTATTAAATCATTGGCTTCGAGACATTCGTGAATGCCACAGGCTTTTAAAGCCTCTTAAAGCTTGTAGAATCAAGTGCGAGGGAGCGGGAGCGGGAGCGCGACAGGCCACACATTCTACCCCAAGCCAGCTGGCCGCGGAAGTGAGGACTCTGAGCCATGCTCTCGTGAGATATACAGCGCTGCCAAAGGCAAATGTAGTGCGACATTACCGATAATTGCTCATTTTAGCGAATGTCTATGGTAGCGCTGTGGTGTTTTGGTGTCCTTTTGAAGATATTTTCTTCTAGTTTTCGGCTGAATATATTTAATTTTACAAACACTTGCCTAATCAATCAGGAGTGCCTGAATGAGCCCAAATAAGGCGCAAATAGGCGGAAACGTGCCCGCACCGTAAGTGTTAAGTATGGATCAATTTTTAGCGAAAAAAAAAATTATGCATGCGCAACCAAAATATTCACTCTACAGCAATGTCCAGCTGTAGTACACACAACAAATTAAATTTTGATCAATAGAAGTGATGTGGAGCAAAAACAAATTATGTTTGTCCAACTTCCTTTCACTTAGCACCGTCATCAATAGGTTTTTATGTATATGACAATTACTTTTCATGCATTTTACAAAAATGCAATTCAAATTTGTCATCGTTAATAGTGTTTTATATGAATATAATAGCATAAGTATATATGATTCATAAATTAGCTCAGGTACGCACTAGCATACATTATTTTTGTTTAATGTTTTAAGGTGTTTTAAAGCTATAAAATATATCAATATGTATAGCTCATGGTAAGAGGAAGAGAACAAAACAAACCTGAAGTTCGTACTCCTAATATTTGATTATATACAAATATTTACAAATAGGAAATCGTCTGACAAATAGTATAGCTATTGTAACGGTTATCTATTGAAATCAGTTTTACTATACAGTGATATTAGCTTACACTACTTATATAGAATAAGAAGATGTATTTTATGATATAAACACATATCATATAGTATTTTAGATACGCTAACGATAACTAACTAATACTCAAAACGAAAAATTTGCCATGTTTAAATGGACCACAAGTGCACCCTCCTGCCTCACTGCTCGATTTAGACGGAGCTCTCTCTGTCTTTGTATTAATTGGGAGGGGTGAAGTTGACTGAGAGCAGTGTTGCCAAGGTTTTCATTCAGCATGCCACTACCAAAACCTATTGCAGCCCTAATTATACGCAAGTCGAGTATTCAATTTTCATTCAATTGATTTGTAAGGGATCCAATACGCTCATCATCGCGCATCTGTGCATTTAGGGAATACGTCAATCATGGTTCTGAGAGGATTAATCAAATCTCCTAATAACAGCCTTAATAATGGATGAATGAGTCATCTTTTACTAAAAGAGTTATTGATTTTATGTAATTATTTACCTGATTAGGTTAGGTTAGATCAGGTTAGATTAGCTTAGGTGAGTGGGGTGAAAGTTATTTGGCTTTTGTCCACTTTTGAAATAGGGTTTTGTCCGTTGGGGTTTTGAAATGGAACCTCCATTTACACTCACTTACTTCCACCTTCCCCTCAAGCCACAATCTACACAATAAACAAACATATTATTATGTAATCGGTGAAAAGTTTCTAAATTTAGCCTACCCTCATGTTTCACATATTCCTATTTTGCTGAGTTATGTGTGTCATATTTATCAATCAGGCTTCAATATCAATCTGGAACAGATATAATTAAGGCATTAGAATTGTTAAATATGCTCAACTCTGACAGGAACATATGTGAATGACTTGTAATCTTCTTGCAGTTGTGGATTCAAGACTCAATTGAACTGTCGTCTCCCAGCCCCTTTGATTAGCATGTATATCCCCAATCCCAGCAACATAACCGATTTTTATTTTTATTTGTTTCCATAAATATATCCAAAGACCTGTAAATCAAGAGGAAACAAATGGAAGTACTTACTATGGAGCGAAAAAGCAAGGAACCGAAGCAAGAGATGTGTATAGCCCAGGCAGTATATACCCGGCGGTCAAGATTACCGGCCGGCTGGGCAAGGAGACAGGGGAGGGAGGAGGTGGGCCAGGAGTTTGGACAGCTGATTAACAATTTCCGGGACCTCCTTGTATTGTGTGTACATTATAGACAGTAGAGTGGACGGTAACATAGTATCACAGCCATAAATACCTGCCAGTGGCATGAACATTTTACACAGTATTTAAGCAGTTATTTGTAAGTAATTTACTCACTGTACACTCAATATAAAGAATATACCATCTTTTTCGCATTACACATGTATTTATATATATAATATATCACAATTTTAGCATCTTTCAGGCATTGCACAGATGGGTTCATGAACACTTTACACAGTTCGTAAGCAGTTATTCATAAGTAATATCCTCTTGGGGCACATATTCCTCCCCAGATGATTTTAAATCTTCCTCTTCAAAAGATTCACTGAAGGAAGGCACTGTGTCATCAGTAGTAGCAAGGGCGACAGCATTGTCTAGCCCAGCAAGGTATGGGGGTGTACGGCCGCGGCGCGCCATGTCTGTCAGTGTTCTGTGTGGGAGGCTAGTTCTCCCGCCGATTTCTGTACACTGAAGTCAGTGGGAAAACTAGCGTTCGTTCCAACGCAGGATAATGACACAGCACTCCAATGTCACCCACACAGTGTCGCCAATGACCTTAGCTAGACCTATGCTAATTATTAGCACAATTAGATTGCCTTCAAGCACTAGTGAGCGGTTCAAATTAGGTGTCGGATGGGAACCGAGGCTGGGATTATCGTGGACAAAATTTGTATTTGATTAATGATACACAACGCATAGTTCACCTCAATATGCTATATCATAAACAATTCGTAACACATATAAAAGAGACCACTCATATGCAACCAAATTATTACAATATTCTTTGGCTTTTGGGAAACCTGAAACCTTTAAAATACTAGAATAGTTATTGAAAGGCATATAACCTATGCATGAGATTGACGATGTTAATGGGTGTTACAGAATTGCATGAAAATACCATCAACATCTTTGAAATGGAATTCTGCATCTACGCTGAAAAGTTTAACACACTAGACAATCTCAGTTTCCCGTGGCAGTGGCCCGCATAGGCACACCCCGGGAGCGAGCGAGCGAGAGACAAGTCTATAGCTCCACTTATTCGCAAATATGCTTTATAGCACCTCATTAGTTATTAGTGTTTTTCCGAGGAACGTATCCTACCTGAGGAGTTTTATGAAGTTTGGGAAGAGGTATAGAAATGGGATTGTGGCCTGACATAAAGCAGATATATGTGCATGAGAAGGGGTAACATTATACGGTGTGAGGAGGATCTGTGGTGGAAGGAGGAGGAGGAGGGATGAGAGGCTGTGGTGTGTTTCGTCCTCCTTCCATTCGCCTGAAGGGTGCTTGGGCGGTTGTGTGAGGCTCTGAGGCCGGCATGGAGACGAAAAGGAGTGCACGTTGCGCACGTTTATGTACACCCCTGGCAAGTACATGGCAGTGGGGTTGCAGGAGTTGTGTGTCATCCTCTGAGCTGCTACTGCTTTCCCCCTCGCAGACCCTCTTCTGCTCTCGTTCTCTGTCCCTCACCTTGCCCAATGAGTTGAAACTCGCAAACGTTACCCCAATATTTACAAAAAGGCAGCAAATCCTTGCCTAGTAACATTGGCCCAATCCGCTTAACTTCTGTTGTATGCAAAATGCTAGAAACAGACAGACTCGTAAATAGCCTGGAGGAAAACAAATTACTTAAGGATTGCCAACATGGTTTTCGAAATAATCGTTCCTGCTTGACCAACCTTTTAGACTTCCTCCATGACATCCTTAATATACCTTGACTTCCAAAAAAACTTTCATAAAGTTCCGCACAGACACTTATTGATGAAGCTAAAAGCGCATAGAATACAAGGCAATGTTTTGAATTGGATAGAAAATTGGCTCGGAGAAAGAAAGCAAGGAGTAATCATAAATGGGAAAGCATCAACATGGATCAATGCAACTAGTTGTGTACCTCAATGATCAATCTTGAGGCCAATTCTCTTCCTAATCTACATTAACCCAGGTTCTACTGGGCGATTGCGGCCAGACTCTTAACACTCAAGCCGCGGGGCCCGTCATATGTCGGGTGAGAGAACCATGGCCACCCCTGCGGGGCCCGACAATATCCGGGCAGGATGTTGAGCACATTATCGGCTCTGAGAGAGAGTTCACGCGTTGGGAGGACGATAGGCGGGCTCTGACCGCTCGGCACAGACCGAGTACCGCGACTGAGGTCCCCACCACATTACACATCCACTGCCTCGCCAGACAAAGAAAAAACTAAGGAAATTACCGTATTTTAGGGTATTTGCACTCGTTCTGCAACATCGTTGCAAAAGAACCCGTGGTCGTACAAGGGTGATTCAGGTGTCATTGGAAACCTCTATTATCGCCCTTTCACGGATACATAATTGTATTACGCTCTGGCCCTTGTTTATGCATGAAAAAGAGCATGGAATGAAGCTTGTTTAGGGTAAATATGCCCGCCAGGCAGGTAGTAGAAGTTACAAACATCCCCGTTTGACAGGGGTTAAGATCCAATGCATAAACAAAAAAATCAAAACATCCCAGTGGCACTCAAAACAAAGCAATTTGTGATTAACCCTTAACTATCGGCTCCCGACTTAAGTCTGTTAGAGAACCAAGGCCTAAAGAGCGGGTCCCGACTTAAGTCCAATGCGATGTTGAGCACATAATCGGCTCTGAGAGAGAGTCCGAGCGGTGGGAGGAGTGCGGGCGGGCTCTGACCGTTCAGCGTGGACATAGTCCCGCCTCTGATACCACCACCACATGTCTACACCTCCCTGGTCCTGCGATACAGGGTAAAAACTGAGGAAAGTATTGTATTTTAGGGTTTTTCCCTTCGTATTGCAGCATCGTTGCAAGAGAACCCGTGGTCGTACAAGGATGGTTCAGGTGTCATTGAAAGCTCAATTATCGCCCTTTCACGGATACATAATTGTATTACGCTCTGGCTCTTCTTTATGCATGAAAAAGAGCATGGAATGAAGCTCGTTTAGGAAAAATCTGCCCGCTTTGCAGGTAGTAGTATTACAAAACCAGCTGCTAGGGAGGTGTTAAGTGAGATAATTCCCCTCCATTACTTTCTACCACTCTTACACATGTGTCCCCCCCCCCCCCCCGCCATTCAACCCCCCCCCCCCCCCCCCCTTTTTTCCCCTACTCAATTATCCGGTATTTCCCAAATTATTCACAAATATTTATCGAGTATTTTCATGCGAGAACGGCTGGGAGAGGATGGAGGAGTGTATCTCCGACCATCTAAACCAGTCTGAGAGCTCCCCTTGAGAGTGAAGATGTTTCTCTCTCGCCGGTGAAGGTCAGATTACGACTGTGGGGATAAAATATATGATTTTCACCAGCCAATTGCTGTTACCACTTGTTTTATTGCTTTCCAATGTTCATATGTTCATATTAAAAGTAAAATAGGCACATATGGATAAGTATTGATACTATATATGGTAAACTGACGATTTTCATCAGGAATGAACGAAATTACCTTCGCATGGCGGGCACTTATGAATTAATGACATAGACGGCGGTCTAACCTGTACAATTTTAAAGTTTGCAGAAGATACAAAAAGTGCAAATACTGTACTCAAAAATTAACATGTTGAAGATATGCAATGCAATTCAGATAGGTTGTCAAATTGGGCTAAAAATCTGGCAAATGATCTTCAACGAAGATAAATGCAAAGTACTTCACATCGAAAACCGAAATGAGAAGGCAAACTATTTAATCAATTGCATCCAAAGAGTGTAGACAGATAAACGGACTTGGGAGTAACAATATCGTGTAACCTAGAACCTAGTCAACAATGTACAGAAGTTGTTAGGAAAGCAAACAAAATTGTAGGCTTTATAGGCAGATCTTTTGAGCATAAATCCAAAGATGTAATCCTCACTCTTTACAATTTGTTAGTCCGTCCACTTCTGGAATATTGCGTTCAGTCCTGGTGCCCCTACTACCAAATGATATAGACAAACTGGAGCGAGTTCAACGTAGAGTTGCCAAAATGATACAATGTATGAGGAGCAAACTATATGATGAGCGTCTTGAGGAATTGAACGTTTTCCCCTAACACAACGGAGATTAAGGGGTGACTGAATTCAAGTTTTCAAGATCATCAAAAGTATCGACAATTTGAACTGCAGTAAGTACTTTTTAATCGACCAGTCAAATTACACAAGGGGAAATTGTTACAAAATCATTGGTCTAGTGATATACAAAATATAATCTAAATTTCCTTCTAACTTGGGTAACCACCCAAGTTAGAAGGAAATTTAGATGTTTTTTTGAGATGTTTTTAGAACCTTAATTACGAAAAGTCTGGTATAAACTTAATCATATGACCCTTGCCAGAATGAATGATGATCACGTATCCATATGGAAAGGTTTAAACATTTCTGTAACATAACAATGTTATAATGTTTCTTGCTAATAATAAATATTCATATACAGATTAGGAAGGATTTCTTTTAAACGAAGGAGTTATATATTATGTAAATTATGCATTTTACTCACTCAGACCTTCTTTAAACTGAACATATGCACATAATAATATTACCCTCATAATAGCTCAATTTGGTGACGGCCTGCAGATCTACATATGTAAAGTAGGTTCTGGGGGCTACTCTTTTGATATCCAAGTTCATATATGACTTGGTGACTCAGACTCAGAGGAACGATGTGACTCTTGATAGTGGCAGAAGTTGCAGTGATTTATTCATTCATTCGCCCTTCACATGAGGAAGGGTGTATGAAATGTATTTAGATGAAGATGCTATTTCTTAGTAATCGTAAAATATATTTTAGTTGGATACAAATGTTTTGGTGAAAGTACAATTTTAAATTGTGGCAATGTTCATATGATCAAACTTTGATTTTACTTCCCGTACTTTGATCTTGTTACTGAAAAAGTGTAAATTGAACACAATTACTAAATACATTTATATTTGTATTTACTGTAATATACATTAACGTTAATTATAATTGTCGGGCGTTAACAAAAAGCAAATATTATACCATGGAAAGAAAATTCTAAATATATTTGTAATACTTCGAAGACGCATACATTACAATTAAATACATAGCAAGCAACGTCAATATTACTTTACTACAAATATATTTTAGAATCTGGACAAAATTAATACAATTAAAATACAGTTAATAAAACAACAAGATAACTGTTTTGTCGAGATCTGGAAACCAAGAGGCCAGAATAGCCACGATAAAGCAGTACTCTCCACAAAAGACATAACTTACCCGCCCCATGCTCTTTGACCTTAGCTCCGCCCCCGAGACCAGAGTCAATGCCCCAGAAACCCCAAGTCACGCCCCAAATATCTTGGGGGAATTGGGAAGCCGACCCACCTGTACCTCTACTTCTCATATCCCCGCTTCCAATGATGCCACGGCGAAATTGGCCTAAAACTCTCTCGCCTGAAGAGAGACGAAGAGACCTTTTTGATCGCAGCTGCTGGACCAGCAAAAGGAGTCGAAAAGTATATGACCTTTTTGTGCAAGACTTGGACGAAAGCTCACTTTAATAGGTCTAGCAGCTCCCTCACTGAGTAATTATGAGGTAAGCCTGAGTATCTCAGCATTGACATGAGCAACTCTGTCACTCTAGGTTTGAGTGATGCAACCCTCGACTTGAGTATCTCATTCGGGTTATGGCTGAGTATCTCGGGGCCGATGTAAGCAGCTCCGTCAACTCTCAGTTAAAGTTATGCAAACCCCATCTTAAGTATCTCATTCGAGTTACGCCTGAGCATCTCGACAATGATGTGAGCAGCTCTGTCACCTCTTGGTTTGAGCTACACCATTTCCGTCTTGAGTATCTCATTCGGGCTACGCCTGAGTAGCTTGGCAACGTCATGAGCAACTCCGTGAACTCTTGGTCATTTGCATAACATACCTTCTTGGGGAAACATCTTTGTATATTTATAATCTACTTAAACTATTTTGTCAATTTTGTTGTTTTCTGTTTCTATCTTTTACTACACTATTATTATTTAATTACTAAAAGATAATTGTGTGCCCTCTGCACTTATAGTAATTCCTTTGCTAATTCAAGTTGTTATAGTGTAATTATTCATCAACCTATGTGTAAATAGAACCCAAGCCTGCGTGTCCTGCATGACCTTCCAGTCGATGTAAGGACCTTCCACTCACACAGCAAATATCATCTGGCCCTACCAACTATATTTAGGGCCAGTAACCTATTCTCAGGCCACCAGTATGGCTTCCTTAACACCTTACGAGCGGGTGGTGGAGTATATTTCACTGTCCCGCTCAGCTTTTTTTTTTAACATAAATAGGGTTGTTTCCGTGCTCTTTTTCATGCATAAACAAAACCCAGAGCGTATTACAAGTATGTATCCATGAAAGGGCGTAAATTGAGCTTTCCAATGACACCCGAACCATCCTTCTACGATCACTGGTTGTCTTGCAACGATCATGCAACTGAAGGGCAAAATCGCTAAAATACGGTAATTTCTTTATATAATTACGTATGTAGCGAGGGAGTGAGGGTTGATGTAAGTGGAGTACATCTCAGTTGGTCCACGGCGGCCGTGGCGAGCGGTCATGAGGTAACCCATGCTCCTCCCGTCACTCGTCTCTCTCTCAGAGCCAATATTGTGCCAAAATTGCACTCGGACTTAAGTCGGGCCCCGCCACATAGTCCAATTTTTTTTATACGGACTTAAGTCGGGCCCCGATAGACAAGGGTTAAGGACCGCTCTAGCGGTAATCTTCTTTCTTATCTTGCTAACTCTTGGTCATCCTCCATTCGGGACTTCAGTGAGAATTTTTCTGTTGGGCTAGACATATCGAAGGCCTTCGATAGAGTCTGGCACAAATCCCTTATTTCCAAACTACCCTCCTCCTGCGGTTTCTATCCCTCCATCTGCACCTTTATCTCTAATTTCCTTTCCGCCCGCTCCATAGCTGCGGTTGTGGACGGCCACCGTTCACTTCCTCAACCTATCAACTCCAGTGTTCCTCAGGGTTCTGTCCTATCTCCAATTCTCTTCCTATTATTCATTATCCCACGGGACCCCAGCGCCGCAGCGTATGCGTCGGCAATGTATGTAACGTTAAACCCCAACGCCGCAGACGTTACGTCTGCTACTTCAAAATGATTTACTCTTGTCCTATGGTAGCTAGAGGGTTGATGATGGTATGGGAAACTACCTTATGATGTTGCCGAACAGTGGCGGTACGTGCAACCCTCTAGCCCATCCGCGCGGGTGAGTAAGGATGGATGGGGAAAGCCAACTTACCCACTTATCCCACCGCCACTTTTGTGCTTATTTATTCTTATCCTATGGTAGCTAGAGGGTTCAAATTCATATGGTATATACCTTATGATATTGCCCAACAGTGGTAATACTTATCAATTGGCAATACCCAAGTCCCGCCGCGGTGGGGAGTGGGGAGGGAGAGTGCAGGATTGGAAGGACTGGGCGGCCTCACACCTCCCTCCCGGCCCAGTTACCTTGTTTACCTCGTCGCCTCGCTATGTTTATCGCTCCCCTAACGCTTCCCATAACATAGTTGACTCCCCACTTGGGGAGGAGGAGGAGGAGGATGACCCAGACCCCACGGCATTCCTCAAAATTCTGCCAGGTCATGGTAGGGGTAAGAAGAGACGTGATAGTGTGTCATGTTGCTACGTACACAGCAAGTTTATGTGTATACTGGTCCTCCCCCACTCCCCCTGCCTTCACCACCACCTCCCCTGTCTCCCCACTAAGAATACGTCAAAACCCATATTTCTAAGTCAAAGTTGCCTAAAGCAATGTGTAACACTCATATTCTAAGTATAAAATCAATAAACAGAGTACGTGAGAGAGGCATAATAAAAGTGAGAGTGAGTGAAGGGGAAGTTTGGTGTCATTCAGCTGGTAGTATGTACGTGCGTGAGTGCATGAACAAGGAGGCCGCGAGCCCGCCAGTCGTCATGGTAACCACGACGCGCGCGAGTCTTGCCACACCCTCGACACTTATAAAACTTGAATCTATACACTTATCACACTGTAACTTCACTTACAATGACAATATTCGATACATGTTGCTAATATCTGAACTATGAAGGCACACATGATGCTCGGGTGGTGTAAATAACTGTCACTCGAAAATTGGACGCATCGTACATCTGCCATGCTGCCGCGCTTAGCTGTGTCTAGCCGGGCGGAAAGCTTGAAGGCCGCCCGGCATCAGGTGACGACTGAGGCTGCCCCCCCCTCATAGGACCCACAAATGACCGAGGTGAGTGTTTTTTTTTTGTTATTCTTCATTTCTCACCTATTTAAGCTATTAAAAAAAAAAAAAAAAAAAAATCCAAATCAGCTGGTCTCTCGATGTATATTTATTCTAAACTAGCTGGGGTTCAGTGGGTTAATGACCTCAACTGCACCTCCAGCCCCATTTACTCATATGCTGATGACTACATTACACTATTAAACTAGCCTTCCACAAAATTATTCACAGCAGGAGCTCCGAAACTCACGACAGGAGGCCATAGAACGCGTATTTACTGATTTCTCTACGATATATAATTGGGGCAGAGAAAACTTTGTTACTTTCAATGCAACCAATGCTTCCAAAACTCAATTTCTCCATCTGTCTACTTACCACCCCCTTCCAGAAAACAATGCCTACTCTTCAACAACATACAAATTAACCCTTGATCTTCTCTTAATATTTTAGGTGTCACTGTTTCTTCTGATCTCTCTCGGAAAGATCATATTACCACTCTTGATAAAACAGCTTCCCAAAGCTGGGTGAGCTCAACTGCCTCAGGGCTTCTTTATTCCTGCGCAGCTTCTTACTCTGTACAGTGGCACAGTGCATCCATGTATTGAGCATTGTTCACACGTTTGGGGAGCATCTTCTCACACAGCACTTCTAGATAAAGTAGAAGAGAAAGCCTTCCGTTTCATTAAACCACATCCACTCGCCAATATTTTCACCATTGTTATATATTTATATGTGAATAATTCCGACCCATACCTACTCAAAATAACTTCATATTAGATCATTATAATAGTTAATGACGTAGTGTCCAATATTTTTTTCAAATAAATGTTTAATCTCATATGAACACCAAATAAAAAAAATGTAGGTTGCAAAAAAAAAAAAAAATCAATTAATCTATACACCGGCTCTATTTACCTAAGGACTAAAATATATATAATGTAGGACTTGTCTTTTTCGTTTGCAACACAACCAAGGAATTCAAATTCATATACTCCAATATTCGTCACTGTAGTTTATATCTACATTAGCCTACATGAATATAAAGTTCACAGATTGAAAATTATTCGGGTCTCCACAATTCTCTGCTTTCACATTAATGATAACAAATTCCTTACACAATATATATTTAACCTATGATATAATCAAACCTATTCAATTTTTTTTTTTTCTTATAAACCCGTGGAAGGCGCCAGGACTATTTAGAGGTTTTACTGGGCGAAGGTGACGGGACTCTTAAGATCCGGGATTTTAAACGCATACAAATTGGTGTGTGAGTAGTACTACATGGCAACTCTCGATACCACCACAACACACGCTTCAGTCGCTGGCGCACAGTCAGTTACCAAGCATTTGTCATAGAGCCTATACGTTCCTCTCCTGCACACCCTGATGACACAACCAGCCCTCCTTCGGGCGGTGTCAGCGGCTGTGGAAGACAGAGGGTAGCTCGCCTTGGGGACGCAGGAGGTGCGGGGGCGACTGGGAGGAAAGGAAAGGGCAAGGCTTCCCAGTACATAACTTACAAGAAAACACCGCCTGCCTCTACTACCTCCATGCCGCCACCACCACCACCAGCCACCCCTGCTGCCGCCGCCCCTGCCACTGCCGCTGCAAGTGGGAGGAAAGTGAAGGGCAAGGCAACTGGGAAGGTAAAACTGTCTGCCCCGCGCCCTTCTGACCCATCCCCCTCTGCCGGCCCTTCCGCCCCTGCCCAGAAGACACCTGCGAGAGTCAGGAAAGGGAATCCCCTGACTCCATCTAAATACGAAGCCCTGCTATTCACTGATGCCCAGGATGATAGTCAGGAATTTCACAACGCCGATGCAAGGGCGTATGGGTGGGGCGTCGACAGTGACAGCGACACGGAGCCAGAAGCTGAGCATGAGGAGGGGCGTTCGTCATCAGAGGAGGGCGACAACGATATACTCTTTCGTGACCACGATGTTGTCGCACCAGTCCGCGAGGCCAACATTCATAAGTTTGCATAGTCCGGCATTGCTGATTTTGTACCAGACTTACACCAGTTTGATGCAAATCAATCTAGTTCGACTGCAGATTGGCCCTGTGGTGACGATGCAAGCGAAATGGATTTCATCCTTGCATTCTTCGACTTGTAGATAATGACGTACACCAACGCCTACTATAGGTGGGTGAAGGAAAGGATGGTCGTGATTTCTCCAAGGCTGAGAGTACGAGCCTGGGTAGATACGACTGTAAATCAATTCATGGCATTCTTTGCACTGTTGATGCTTATGGCTCTTGTGAAGAAGCATGTACTTCAAACATTACTGGAGACACGACCCCCTCATCGCCACCCCAAATTTCAATAAGTACATGACCCGTGACAGATTTATGTTACTGCTTAGATTTATGCACTTTGCAGACAATGATAATCCTAACAGGGATGATAGAATATGGAAAGTTCTGGAGGTGTTCACCATGTTGATGGCGAGGTATAATAGATACTTTTACCCCTTCCACAACTTGGTGATTGATGAGTCACTCGTTCTCTTCATAGGTTGCCTTGTTTTCTAACAGTATATCCCCTTGAAGAGGCACAAGTTTGGTATCAAGCTGTCTTGTGTGACTGTGAGACCGGCATGGTGCTTGACATGATCATCTATACAGGCACTGACATAGACGTGCCAAGAGTCGGTGCCAATGACCCCTTGGGCTTGTCAGGGGCCATCGTAAAGAAAATTATGGAACCCTATATGGGCAAGGGGCACACATTGTACACCGACAAGTTCATGTCAAAGTTCGTCGGTCGCCAGGTTACACTTGATGATCCATCCTCCAGTGACACACCTTCAGAAGACGACCTTGCCCAGGAAAACCGCAAGAGAAGGGAACAAAGAAGGCGACAAAGAGGGCCAGGAAAGTTCAAGATACTGAAGAAGTCTGGGAAAGTGGTGGCCATGAAGTGGAAGGACAGACGTGAGGTCCTCCTGCTTTCGATTGTCCACACAGGTGCCCAGGTTGACTCTGGTAAAGTCCACTACCGCACCAAGAAAACCATCGAAAAACCTGATATGGTAGTGAACTACACGAAGAACATGAGCCTGGTGAACAAGTCCGATTTTAAACTTGCAGGCGTTGAGTGTATGAGGAAGACTGTGAAGTGGTATCACAAGTTATTTCTTCACCTAGTCGACATCACTATGCTCACTGCCTACAATATGTGACTGGTGAAGAAGGACATGGCCCCAAACAAGAAACTAAAGTTTCGTGAGTTTGTGTATAACATCTCTTATCAAATCCTTCAGAAGTATGGCGAGCTTACTCAAACTAATGTGGGCTGATGCGGTCCTCACCTCCCTGATCGCATCCAGGTGGGTGTACAGAGACACTTCCCAGTCCACACCGAATTCGTTGGCAATTGGCGAAGGCAGTTGAAATGCCACGTCTGCATCCACCCCACCAGGAGGCCCAGGACGGAGCCCAAGGTCACCAGTAAATGCAGCAAGTGCAAAGTTGCACTCTGCTTGGGTAACTGTTTCTGAGAATTCTGCATGCTGAAGAACTACCGAGTGTCGCCGCCCTGCCCTTGACTCCTGCCCAACCTCACCTGACCTAACCTACCTGACCACGCTTATGTCACTACCTCAGTTTATTCATCAAGTACAATGTTTTTCCTGTGATAGTGTGAATATAATTGAATGTAATTTTTTATCTGTGATAATGTAAATCTATTTATATATAATTATTTGGTATATTTTTTTTTTTTTTTTTTCTATGTGATTGAGGGAGGCAAAAGGCATAACTGCCTATAGCGAGTGCCTCCCCCATAGTTGAAAGAGTGACAGGGCCAAAATCAAGGGACGTTCGAGCCAAAATGCCTGGACACACGGAGTTTGAAGCAATTTAAGTCATAGGAAGAGGGAAAGACTGATTCTGGGAGAGAGTTCCAGAGCTCAGATGTTGAGTAGAAGAAAGTTTGAGAGTAACGTTTCACTCTTGGGTTGGAGAGTTGCACAGAGTAGGGGTGGGATTGAGTTGCAAGATGGGTACCACGTGCCCTACGTAAAGGAGGTGGTATGCACTGGGATAGCTCTGAAGAACACTGATTATTATAGTAGCGATAGAATAGCGAGAGAGATGCAACATTGCGGCGGAGAGAGAGAGATTGCAGAGAGTTGGTGAGTGGACGGGAGTTAATGATACGAAAGGCCTTCCTTTCAACTTTGTCTAGGAGAGCGGTGTGAGAGGAACCTCCCCACACATGTGAACAATACTCAATACAAGGGCGCACTATGCCCCTGTACAGAGCAAGAAGCTGTGCAGGGGAAAAGAACCCCCTAAGGCGGTTGAGCACACCCAGCTTCTGGGAGGCTGCCTTCCAAATGAGAGCAGAAGAAAAAGAGACACCAAGAATATTGAGAGAAGATGAAGGGTTGATTTTTGTATTGTTGAAGAATAAGGGATAGTCCGCTGGGAGATCCTGATGGGTAGATAGATGGAGAAATTGGGTTTTGGAAGCATTAAAGTTAACAAGGTTTTCTCTGCCCCAATTGGAAATAGTATTTAGATCAGAATTTAAGAGTTCTATGGCTTCATTACGTTTGTCGTTGAGGGATTGCTGGCTGGGGCGTTCTGAAAAACTAATGGAGTAGTGTAAGGTTGAGTCGTCTGCGTATGAATGGATGGGAATTAAGGTACAGTTAAGGAGATCATTTATAAAAATTAGAAAGAGAATAGGAGATAGGACAGAGCCCTGAGGAACACCGGAGTTTATAGGGTGAGGAAGTGAACAATGGCCGTCCACAACCGCAGCTATGGAACGGCCGGAAAGGAAATTAGAGACAAAGGCACAGATGGAGGGATAGAAACCGAAGGAGGGTAGTTTAGAAATTAAAGATTTATGCCAGACTCTATCGAAGGCTTTCGATATGTCTAGTGCAATAGAAAAAGTCTCACCGAAGTCCCGAAAGGAGGATGACCAAGAGTTAGTAAGATATGAAAGAAGATCACCAGTAGAGCGACCCTTAAGGAAGCCATACTGGCGATCTGAGAGCAGATTATGAGAAGAGAAATGCTTAAGAAATTTGGAAGCAAGAATAGTTTCAAAAACTTTAGAAAGACAAGAGATAAGAGCAATTGGACGATAGTTGGAGGGTTGAGAGCGGTCACCCTTCTTTGGGACAGGTTGAATGTGAGCAAACTTCCAGCATGAAGGGAAGACGTTAGAGGATAGACAGAGACGAAAGAGTTTGCCTAGGCAGGGAGTCAGCACGGAAGCACAGTTTTTGAGAACAACAGGAGGAACACCGTCCGGACCGTACGCCTTATTAGTGTTAAGCCAGAGAGGGTAGAAAGTACATCTTTAGAAGAGATTAGGATATTAGGCATAAGTAAGAGAGAGGAGGGCGGAGAGGGAGGAATAGCACCGGAATCATCCAAGGTGGAGTTTCTAGCAAAAGTTTGAGCGAAGAGTTTAGCTTTGTCAGAGGAAGAAGTGATGGTTGTGCCATCAGAGTGGGGAAGGGGAGGGAAAGACGAGGAAGAGAAATTGTTGGAGAGGTTTTTGGCTAGATGCCAGAAAGCTTGGGAAGAGCTAGAGTTGGATAGATCAGTGCATTTATTATTGATGAAAGAGTGTTTGGCAAGTCGAAGAACAGATTTGGCTTGATTCCGGGCAGAAACATATGAAGAATGAGAGTCTTGAGTTTTAATGCGTCGGTACCGTTTGAATGCTTCCTCCTTATTGCGGACAGCAGTAGAACAGGCGTGAGTAAACCAAGATTTTTTAGCATTAGTCTGAGAGAAAGAGAATGGAATGTATGCTTCCATGCCCGATAGGATTACCTCGGTAATGCGTTCAGCACTCTCCGAGGGTCCTCGGCCATGGAAGCAGAAATCATTCCATGGGAAATCAAAGAAGTACTGCCGAAGAGCCTCCCAGTCGGCAGCGCCAAAGTGCCACAAGCGCCGCCGGCTAGGAGGATCGGGTGGCTGTACTGGAGAGATAGGACAGGTGACAGAGATAAGTTTATGGTCGGAGGAGCCCAAAGGAGAAAAGATCGACAGTATAAGAAGAAGGGTTAGAAGTTAGAAACAGGTCAAGAATGTTGGGCCGATCTCCGATGCGATCCGGGATACGGGTGGGTTGCTGAACTAACTGCTCTAGGTCATTTATGATAGAAAAGACGTAGGCTTGTTCACCAGGTGGATCAGTAGTGTGAGAGGAGAGCCATTGGCGGTGGTGAACGTTGAAATCTCCTAAGATGGAGATTTCTGAGAAAGGAGAAATGGATAGAATGTGTTCCACTGTAGAGTTTAGATAGTCAAAGAATTTAGGAAAGTTGGTAGAGTTAGGGGAAAGATAGACAGCACAGAAATATTTAGTAAGAGAATGACAGGAAAGTTTGAGCCATAAAGTTGAGAATTCAGAGGAGTCGAAATCGGGAACACGAGAGCAAGTGAGTTTGTTGTGCACATATGCACAACATACGCCTTTGGCTTTGAAACTAGGATAGAGAAAGTAGGAGGATACAGAGAAGGGGTTGCTGGATGTTGCTACAGACACCTGGGTTTCGGTGAGGAAGAGAAGATCAGGTTTGTAGGAGGAGAGATGGTGCTCAACAGAGTGAAAGTTAGAGGAAAGTCCGCGAATGTTGCAGAAATTAATAGAAAGAGTAACAGGCCGAGGTCCAGGTAATTGTGTGGGGTCGTCAGGGGATAGTCGGTCGGGTGAGGGGGCATTTATGGTCCCCCCCCCTGGGGACTCCGAGGCTGGGCTAAAATTCATCATTTTGTGTTTTTTTAATTTTGGTGTGGAGGAATGAAGTGTGGTGTGCATGTTTAGTGTAGTGAAGTGGATAGGAGGAGGAGGTGTTTGTGAGAGCTAGCTGGATTGCTCTCAGTGTAAATGAGGCACAAAGAAAATCAGTAAGAGAGGCCAAGCAAATGAAACAGGAGTTCCAGCGACTCTTTATCACATGCCTATAACCTCACCTGGGTCTAGCCCTGATCGATTGGTGCCTACAATCTCCCCACTGTAAATATTCATTTATATCTGTAAGCAAAGCAAAATAATATTTGTATACGTTTTTCAATGTTATAGCTGAAATATATTGTATGTAATGTATAACAATAATTATTATGTATATTTTCCAATGTATGTCTTGCTTATAAATAATAATTCAAAATAAATACAATTACAACAACAAATATGAAATACAAACTCATGTCATTATATTCATGCAATATGAATTATTCTATAAATGTTTCATATTGCTTGGAGTACAGAACATATTATACTTAAAACGTACACATGGTTATATGTGTAAGAAATTAAGAGATACTATTTTACTACACATATAAATACATACATTCTTAAATGCATACATACATGCCAACTCTCCAACCATTCAGTGAACCGATTATCTCAGTTTTTCTTCCACCCAACAATTATACTCTGGAACTATGTCCCACAATCTGTTTTTCACTTATCCTACAAATTAAACTGCTCCATGTGCCGTTGTTGCTGTTGTTGTTCCCCAGGATGTCTTACCGAACAGCCCCAAGGTATCGAGCAAGGCAAAGGCCATAACCAAGTGCCCCCACAGAACCCTCCCAGCTTCACCACTAAGAAAGCCCATGTGACCGAAGCCGCTCACAGGCGATGGGCTGAGGTGGGTGCGGAAACGCCCGGGACACCGAAGCCCCACCCAGGGCCCTGTACCCCTTAACAATTATGAAGGGAAAGTTGAGGGGCAAAGGAAAACAAATGAAGCTTTAGCTCCCAGCTATAACTAGTCAGCCAACCTCTAGGTTGGCAGTAGAGAGGTCAAACCACGGAAGAGACAATGCCACTTGAGAAAATATATAAGCGGAGGGAACAGTCAGAGTAAGCTTTGGGCAGAAAATCCTCCACTGTCACTCTGATATACCAGCCTATCACCACATGACTAGAACCCAATCCTCTCAGCATCAGCTAGTATAGGCCGTAGAAAGCCGCCTTTGGTGGTGGGTTAGCAGGTGCTTAGTGGCACCCGCCACTTACCGTTTATCCACACATTTTTGCTCTAACGTACCTACAATTTGACTCACTCTCACTCTTTTAATTGAAAGCCTTGTCTTACTTTAGCTTTCTATTTACTGTTAATCATTGTTAGTATACAATGGCATATTCTTTCATTGTACTTTAACTATTATTAGACGATTTTGTTACATTTGGAATTGGTCCGTGGGGTTAAATTAAAGGCGTAGTTGAAATAAATTTTACCCCCGAGATTGTCAGAGGTCCTTCCTATACTATAACAATCATCAAGAGTTAGCAAGAAAAAGATAAATAAGACGCTTGGTTACTAAAAACGTTAAATTAATAGAGGTATTAGACTTCAAGGTGGCAAGTCAAACGTGTTACGATAAAAGGAACATTGTACAATTATGTGTTGAAATACAATAAAAGTCATGCACGTAATACAGTAAGTATTTCCGCGATTACCTGTTCTAATTTGATTTTGATTTTTTTTTTTCAATGTGAGTGAGGGAGGCAAAAGGCAGAACTGCCTGGAGGCGAGTGCCTCCCCCATAGTTGAAAGAGTGACAGGGCCAAAATCAAGGGAAGTTCGAGCCAAAATGCCTGGACACACGGAGTTTGAAGCAATTTAAGTCATAGGAAGAGGGAAAGACTGATTCTGGGAGAGAGTTCCAGAGCTCAGCTGTTGAAAAGAAGATGGTTTGAGATTAACATTTTACTCTTGGGTTGGAGAGTTGCACAGAATAAGGGGTGGGATTGTGTTGCAAGATGGGTACCACATGCCCTACGTAAAGGAGGTGGTATACACTGGGAAAGCTCTGAGAAACACTGATTATTATAGTAGCGATAGAATAGCGAGAGAGATGAAACATTGCGGCGGAGAGAGAGAGATTGCAGAGAGTTGGTGAGTGGACGGGACTTAATGATACGAAAGGCCTTCCTTTCAACTTTGTCTAGGAGAGGGGTGTGAGAGGAACCTCCCCACACATGTGAACAATACTCAATACAAGGACGCACTATGCCTCCGTACAGAGCAAGAAGCTGTGCAGTGGTAAAGAACCCCCTAAGGCGGTTGAGCACACCCAGTTTCTGGGAGGCTGCCTTAGCAAGACTGGTAATATGGTCCTTCCAACTGAGAGCAGAAGAAAAAGAGACACCAAGAATATTAAGAGAAGATGAAGGATTGATTTTTGTATTGTTGAAGAATAAGGGATAGTCCGCTGAGAGTTCCTGACGGGTAGATAGATGGAGAAACCTGCTGGTTAACACCTTACGAGCGGGTGGTGGAGTATATTTCACTGTGCCACCCAGCGGGGTGTTTTTACCATAAATGGGGTTGTTTCCGTGTTCTTTTTAATGCATAAACAAGAGCCAGAGCATAATACAAGTATGTATCCGTGAAAAGGCGTAAATTGAGCTTTCCAATGACACCTGAACCATCCTTCTACGATCACTGGTTGTCTTGCAACGATCGTGCAACCGAAGGGCAAAATCGCTAAAATACGGTAATTTCTTTATATAATTACGTATGTAGCGAGGGAGTGAGGGTGGATGAAAGTGGAGTACATCTCAGTTGGTCCACGGCGGCCATGGCGAGCGGTCATGAGGTAACCCATGTTCCTCCCGTCACTCGTCTCATAGTCCAAATTTTTCGATACGGACTTAAGTCGGGCCCCGATAGACAAGGGTTCAGGGGGGATGGTTCAACTTTTTGATCGGTTTTTTCATGTATTAATTATTGTTCTAGTTTCCTCCCTAAACCTCCATCAAACTTTAAAAACACATCCATTAGATCCCCCTTCTAGATTCTTTGGTACATTTTTCGGTAGAAAAATTTCCCGGCCGAAGGCCTGTTCTTTAAAAATTACAGGCTCACTATAGGTCAGCAGAAAAAAAATTGACACCTAAATATCACTAATGGTTTTAGTATTGACAAGAACATTATGCAGGTCTTAAAATTGAAAAACTAATGGGGCAAACATCTTAAAATCTGAAAAATAGTGGGGCTAAACATGAGTGAGAAGGGGGTCCAGAAAAACGACCCATCTCCCCTTAATACTGTTTATGTGTACCAGTTCTGATATATAATTAATCGTTCAATTTTTAGTGAACACAATTCTGGACAAAGCTCAGCGTTAACCATTTTAGCATACAGTAACGAGTTTCTTTATTATAATATGGATACTATTAGGCATTTTATTTGAAATTAGGAAGGATCGCTTGGTGTACAAATCATGGATATCCAACACTGCAATTACAGATGCATGTTGTAAAGAGAATAAAAAAAAATTGTTCAGCCTACTATAATTAAATGATGGTTTTAGACCACGGTGTCAAGAATGTCATAGCCTGTTCTATGTCATCTACAGTATATACACCTTTGCAATTATGAGACGTAAACGTATATACAAATAATTCAGCTATCGAAAGACAAATGTAAAAGAATATAAAGTTCCTCCAGTAACAATGCAGGAGATTAGATCCCAAGGACAAAAAACAAAATAAATCAATTTGCGCAGAAAGTTACCGCAAATTTACGGAGCCAAAGCAATCACCTATCTGGGCATAGATTAGATCCCGCAATTTTAAAGGAAAAACACTTTTACCCACTCTAAATTGCAATGCCAAGTCCTTAAAAAGAGCAGGCTTTAATCTGCTGGTCACTTGAAATAGGCCATTTGAGGGAGGTTCCAGCAAGCAAAAATTATGAGTTTAAAGATAATATATAGAAAGAATAAGTAAGTCTTCATAACAATTTAGCCTTATATTATTATTATTAACCCGTACAGCCCCAGCGACGCGCCTGGCGCGTCGGCGATGTATGTAACGCACAGCCCCAGAGACGCACCTGGCGCGTCACCCTAATTGCGCCGACCGTAACCTCAGGTATAGCCACTCAAGAGGGCTCAGATTTGTATGGGAACTGTGTACGTATCCCACGCAACCGTGCCAATGGTTGAAAACTCTCAAAGTCCACGTGCGTGCGCGTGAGCGCGCAATAACCTGTTTTTTTGGGGTAATTGCCTTAAATTTTTTACTCTTGTAAAATACGTTTTCGGGGGCTCTGTAGGACCATTCTTTAAGCTTTTTGAGCGGTTTTTCGTGGTTTTTCCTTCATTCCTAACCCATTTGCTATTGTTTCTGGAATAAAACCATTTTTTGAAAACCGGCCGGGTTCTGGTGAACAAACATTACAAAAATAGCCGGGGCTGGACGGGTTAAACCCATTATATTGTCCAATGATAATGTACGACAGGTTGGGAGAGAGGTATCCTCACCAGGATTCGAACCCACTCACTCCAGGTATATTTGGGAGAGTCGGGCACCGTAACCACTCAGCCGCTCATAGCCGAGTGGTTACGGTGCCAGACCCTCCCAAATATACCTGGAGTGAGTGGGTTCGAATCCTGATGAGGATACCTCTCTCCCAACCATGCTACTGTATTATTTGTTATATGCGAGTGAAGGAGACGAAAGGCAGAGCTGCCTGTGGCAAGTGCCTCCCCTAGAGTTGAAAGAGTGACAGAGCCAACATCAAGGGACGTTCGAGCCAAATTGTCTGGACACACAGAGGTTGAAGCAATTTAAGTCATAGGAAGAGGGAAAGACTGATTCTGGGAGAGAGTTCCAGAGCTCACCTGTTTAATAGAAGAAAGACTGAGAATAACGTTTCACTCTAGGGTTGGAGAATTGCACAGAGTAGGGGTGGGCTTGTGCTGCAAGACGGGTGCTACGTGCTTTAAGAAGAGGAGGTGGTATACAGTCAGACAGCTCTGTGGAACATTGATTATTGTAATAATGGTAGTAAAGTGAGAGAGATGCAACCATTTAGCAAAGAAAGAGACACTACAGATAATTGGTGAATGGACTTGAGTTAATGAAACGAAAGGCTTTCTTTTCTACTTTGTCTAGAAGTGCTGTGTGAAAGCATCCTACCCACACATGTGATTAATACTCAATACATGGACGCACTGTGTCTCTGTACAGAACAAAGAGCTGCACAGGGGTAAAGAACCCCCAGAGGCAGTTGAGTACACCCAGTTTCTGGGAAGCTGTTTTAGCAAGAGTGGTAATATGATCTTTCCAAGAGAGATCAGAAGAAAAAGAGACACCAAGAATATTAAGAAAAGATAAAGGAATAATTTGTATGTTGTTGAAGAGTAACTCATAGTTTTCTGGAAGGGGGCGACGAGTAGACAGATGGATTTTTTTTTAGTTTGGGAAACATTGAAAGTAACAAGGTTTTCTCTTCCCCAATTACATATAGTAGAGAGGTCAGAAGATAGGTGCTTTATGACCTCCTTACATGAGTTTTGGAGTTCCTGTTGTGAATGATTTTGCGGAAGGCTAATTGAATACTGTAATGTAGAATCGTCAGCATATGAGTGTATGGGGCTGGAGGTGCAGTTGTGAAGGTCGTTCATAAATAATAGGAAGATAATTGAAGATAGGACAGAACTCTGAGGAATACCGGAGTTGATTGGTTGAGGAAGTGAACGGTGGCCGTCCACAACCGCAGGTATGGAACGGCTGGAAAGGAAATTAGAGACAAGGGCACAGATGGAAGGATAGGAACCGAAGGAGGGAAGTTTGGAAATCAGGAATTTGTGCCAGACTCTATTGAAGGCCTTCGATATGTCTAGCGCAACAGAGAAAGTCTCACCGAAGTCCCGAATGGAGGATGACCAGGAGTTAGTAAGATAAGAAAGAAGATCACCAGTAGAACATTCCTTAAGGAAGCCATACTGGCAGTCTGAGAGTAGGTCATGGGAAGATAAATGCTTAAGGGTGTTTTTAGCCAAAATAGAGCTTTCGAATGACACCATAACGATCCTTGTATGATGGATAGTTTTCTTGCAATAACCGTGCATAATTGAGTATGTAGCGAGTGAGAGAGGGAGGAGGGAGCTGAGATTTGTGTCAGTAGGTTCGCCGCGGTGCAGTCATACGCTCGCTAGTCTCCTGCCACCACTTGTCTCTCTCTCTCAGCCACATTACGTGCTGAAATTGCCACTCGACCTATGTCGAGCGCCGCCACATAGTCCAGCTTTATTTAACTCGACTTAAGTGGTGAGCCTCTTTTTAAGGGTTAAGAAATGTTGAGGAAAGATAAGTTTCAAAAACTTTAGAGATGCAAGCAATGAGAGCAATTGGACGATAGTAAGAGAGTTGAGAGCGGTCACCCTTCTGTAGGACAGGTTGACTGAGAGCGAACTTCAAGCAAGAAGGGAAGACGATAGAGGAGAAACAGAGACGGAAGAGTTTGCCTAGGCAGAGAGTCAACACGGAAGCGCAGTTTTTTAGTACAACAGGAGCAACACCGTCAGGTCCGTACGCCTTCTTAGTATTAAGCCCAGAGAGGGTGGAAAGTACATCCTTGGAAGAGATTATGATTGTAGGCATAAGTACAAAGGACATCAAGCAACAACAATTCCAGCAACCCCTCAAGGGTGCTTGCCTTCCAAAACAATGATGGCCAAGTGTCCAAACAGTAGTTTAGATTGGGTAAGGGAAAATGGAAAGGGAAGACTGCCCTGCTACAAATGTCCGTATCAAGATTAGTAGATGTTAGTAGGGGACAGTTAGTAAAAAAAAATATATATATATATATATATATTAATTTACAAATGCAGTCAGTCATGGATTCAAGGCAAGGTGTTTGTCTAGGCTAAGTTTAAAAGAATCAACGGTTCTGCAGTCTATGACATCTCGTGGAAGCCCATTCCACAAGTTGACAACTCGATTGAAGAAGAAATTCTTAGACTCGTGTGAGTTAAAAGATTTACCAATAGTTTTGCAACCGTTTCCCTGCGTGTAATTTGAATGGTCGATAGTGAAATATTTATTACAGTTCATATTGTCGATGCCTTTGATGATTTTGAACACTTGAATTAAGTCGCCTCTGCGCTGGGTTAAAGGAAATAGATTTAATTCTTTAAGACGCTCCTCGTATGGTTTGTTCTTTAGCCAAGGTATCATTTTGATAACTCTACGTTGAACTCGTTCCAATTTGTCTATATCTTTTTGGCAGTAAGGGAACCCGGATTACACGCAATATTCCAAGAGAGGGTGGACTAAGAAATTGTAAAGAGTTAGGATTACATCTTTAGATTTATGCTCAAATGAGCTGCCTATAAAGCCAATTATTTTGTTTGCCTTCTTAACAACTTCTGAACATTGTTGAATCGGTTTTAGGTTACTCGATATTGTTACTCCCAAATCTGTTTCTCTGTCTACAATTTTAAGCTGGGTGTCATTTATTGAATAGTATGCCTTCTCATTTCGGTTTCCGATAAAAAGTACTCTACATTTATCCGCATTGAAACACATTTGCCAAATTTGAGCCCAATGTGACAACTTATCTAGATTATGTTGCATTATCTTCAACATGTGCATTTGAGAGTACGCTATTTGCAATTTTGTTATCGTCAGCAAACTTTGAGATTGTATAGGTGAGACCCTCATCTACGTCATTAATGTAAATTAGGAAGGGAACTGGCCCCAGTACCGATCCCTGGGGTAACCCGCTACTTATATTGATCCATTTGGATGCTTTACCATTTATGACTACTCATTGCTTTCTGTCACTGAGCCAATGTTCTATCAATTTCAACACACTGTCTTGTATGCCGTGCGCTTTTAGTTTTATCAATAAACGTTTGTGGGGAACTTTGGTAAAGGCCTTTTGAAAATCAAGGTATATAATATCTACAGCTTTACTCTAATCATATCGTGGAAGAAGTCTAAGAGGTTTGTTAAGGAGGATCGTTTATTACAAAAAACATGTTGAGTATCTTTAAGTATGTTGTTTTCCTCTAAGTGATTTATGAGTTTGTCTCTTATGAGTGTTTCTAGCATTTCACATACAACTGAGGTAACGATAGTTACTAGGTAAGGATTTGCTCTCTTTTTTTTAATATTGGTGTTACGTTGGCGACCTTCCACTGATCAGGCATAGTCCCAGACTGTAAGGATTTATTGAAGAGCAATGTCAGTGTTTTTGGAGATCGTATCAGGTCCAAGCAATTTATTTACCTTGAGTTTATCTAAACATTTCAAAATGTCTCTGCCTGTAACGCTGAGACTGCTTAAAATGTCAGAATTATCTATCTGAACCGGCGATGCTGTAGGGATATTAGTAATGTCTTCTGTTGTAAAAACTGATGCTAAGGTGTTGAGAGCGTTAGTCATTTTTGCTTCATCTTTACTGTAATCTCCTTTCTCATCGACTAACGGTCCAATCGCTGAAGTCACTACTTTCTACCTTTTTTTTTTATATATATGAGTGAGGGAGGCAAAAGGCAGAACTGCCTATAGCGAGTGCCTCCCCCATAGTTGAAAGAGTGACAGGGCCAAAATCAAGGGACGTTCGAGCCAAAATGCCTGGACACACAGAGTTTGAAGCAATTTAAGTCATAGGAAGAGGGAAAGACTGATTCTGGGAGAGAGTTCCAGAGCTCAGCTGTTGAATAGAAGAAAGTTTGAGAATAACGTTTCACTCTTGGGTTGGGGAGTTGCACAGAGTAGGGGTGGGATTGTGTTACAAGACGGGTACCACGTGCCTTACGTAAAGGAGGTGGTATACACTGGGAAAGCTCTGAGGAATACGGATTATTATAGTAGCGATAGAATAGCGAGAGAGATGCAACATTGCGGCGGAGAGAGAGAGATTGCAGAGAGTTGGTGAGTGGACGGGACTTAATGATACGAAAGGCCTTCCTTTCAACTTTGTCTAGGAGAGCGGTGTGAAAGGACCCTCCCCACATATGTGAACTATGCTCAATACAAGGACGCACTATGCCCCTGTACAGAGCAAGAAGCTGTGCAGGGGTAAAGAACCCCCTAAGGCGGTTGAGCACACCCAGCTTCTGGGAGGCTGCCTTAGCAAGACTGGTAATATGGTCCTTCCAAATGAGAGCAGAAGAAAAAGAGACACCAAGAATATTGAGAGAAGATGAAGGATTGATTTTTGTATTGTTGAAGAATAAGGGATAGTCCGCTGGGAGTTCCAGACGGCTAGATAGATGGTGAAATTGGGTTTTGGAAGCATTAAAGGTAACAAGGTTTTCTCTGCCCCAATTGGAGATAGTAGTTAGATCAGAATTTAAGTGTTCTATGGCTTCATTAAGTTTGTCGTTGAGGGATTGCTGGCTGGGGCGTTCTGAAAACTAATGGAGTAGTGTAAGGTTGAGTCGTCTGCGTATGAATGGATGGGAATTGAGGTACAGTCGAGAAGATCATTTATAAAAATTAGAAAGAGAATAGGAGATAGGACAGAGCCCTGAGGAACACCAGAGTTTATAGGGTGAGGAAGTGAGCGATGGCCGTCCACAACCGCAGCTATGGAACGGCCAGAAAGGAAATTAGAGACAAAGGCACCGATGGAGGGATAGAAACCGAAGTTTAGAAATCCTGATGTAGGCCTAACTATACAATTATTACGGGTTTGTCTTAATTTGATTTGCAACATGTAATTCTAGCGTGTTTTTACTTTGTTTGATTAATCTTTTGGGTTTGCGTCGTAGATCTACAATTATAACTTTATTTTCATGGGTGTCAGAGTTTTTTGTACTTATCATAAGCATTCTGTTTAGCAAGCAAACAATCAACAATGTCTTTATTCCACCACTTAGGGCTATTATTATGTACTGATCTTCGGTTTTTAATGGTATCCACTCATGTACTACTTTCGAATAAGTGGAGGTGAAAAATCTCCATGATTGGTTTAGAACTTTAAATCATAATTGTTAATCATAGAAATCCAGTCGATTTCCTTGAGTATTGCTCTAAGTTTACGGAAGTTGGCTCTCTTGAAATTTGGGACCTTCTCTTTGCTGGTATTGAGTTAATTGCTATTGAATTTTAAATGGAAGGTGATCGTACGATGGTCACTATTAGTGAATTAATTACCAACATTAACATTCTCTATTAATTCTTCTTTTGTTGCAAGTACAAGGTTAAGAATGGTGTTACCACGGGTCGGCGATCGAACAAATTGATAGATCGAACTCTTTTGCAAGTTCGCATACAAGTCGTGTCCGGAGTGTGAAGTAAGAGTATCGCCCCACTTGATCCCATTTAAAATAAAGTCGCCAAAAATTACGGTATCTTGTGAGCTACTTACATCTGCAGTTTGTTCGTAAATTTCTCTTATCAGCTTTCACTGATAGAGCTGGAGGTCTGTATATTAATGCAAGTATTATTTGTGTACCTTTATTATTATTTATTAGGATATGTCGACTTTCACAATTTGGGGCTTTGACAAGAGGATCGGATACACCACCTCCATTTTAATTGATTCAGTTTTTCTCAAACATTATATAACTGGGAAGTTAATACTCTGCTAAAAAGTATCTGTCTTCTGTATTGAGCCAAAATTCTGTTATGCCAATTACGTCATAATTTTCTGTAAACACTAGTTCCTCTAAATCTGAAAATGTAGTGCGTACGCTACGAGCGTTTACCTAGAAAACCTTTAAAGTTGTGGTTTTAGAACTCACAGAACACTCTTTAATCAAAACAAATTTTCTGTTCGGATCTACATTTACGTTCATGGCTGTCTTCGGTCCTCGCTGTCCTCAGTCCTCATTGGATTTGGGTTTTGTTGATGGAGATTTATCCAAATTCAGTGTTCTTGACAGAAAGCATTTAAGTCCTTCGCAGGTCGCCGTCCTCGCTGTCTTCAGTCCTCCTCCCTGGTTGTCCGGTGTTGAGTCAATTTCTTCTCCGAAAATCTTTCACCGCATCGTTGAGAAGACGTCCAAAACGTACTGCTCCCACCTGGTTCAGATGAAATCCATCGTCCGAAAACAGATAGTCATCGAAGTAGAAATTTTCGCAGGTGTCGACAAATCACACGTTCTCCTTCCTGCAGAGGTTAACTAAACGACAATTTGTCTGTGAGTATCTGGGAACGGTTGTGACACTCGGTAACCGGTATGATTTTCCTGGTCTTGAAGCGAATGTTGTTCTTCACGACACATAAGTTATCTTGAGAGGGAGCAGAGTCACTATTTGTTTCTTGTGCATCGGAAGCATCTGCTGAAGTGGCTACTGCAGGCGATGGATTGTTGGCAGTTGACGTTGGGACGGTGGTGGCAGCTAGAGTTGAAGCAGTGACAATTGAACTTGGTCGTACTCCAACGTACTTCACTCATTTTAAAAACACTATACTCACTTCAGATCGCTTACTTAAATAGGGCCAGGGGTGATAGCCTAACCGAAAACAAACAATTTGAAATAAGCAAAAATAGGTAATGTTACGACCGGGGCTCGTATAAAACAAGGGCTCTTAATCAATGGACTAGAAATGCACACAGCCACAACGGTAACACTAGATCCAACCCCTGAACTTATAATGCCGGCGCACAAAAACACCTATACCCTCCAGAGTTAAATCTGCGATAACGGGGTATCCTATAACTCAGTATAAGTGCACTACTACTACAGGCTGATGATCTCCGATACAGCCTGATCACAACAACATACAATTACGGTAATAAGGTATACTAGGAAAAGATAGAGATCTTAACTAAATCACTGCAATGATTTAATGCAAACTAGAAGAAGGTATATTTAAAGTTACTCTAAACAATAATGAACTGTCACTCCTATACTAAAGAAAGTGAACGAAAGTCCCAAAGCATCGAGCAGGAATCTTCTGAAGAAAGTTTGATGCTGGGGTAAGATGATCGTATCGGATTTTGAACTGTAGTATAAAGCAGGAACAGGATATGACAATTATTGTAAGGACATATAGGGTTAACTGGCACGGGAATAATAATAACTGCGCAATAGTAGGAATTCAAACAGCAAAAGAAGTACTTCCTCATCAACGAAACAGCCTACTAGGGTTGTGCAACTCAACAACAACCTAGACTAATAAAAATGTAATGCAGTGAATAATAATGCATACATAACAGAAAGAGTTTATAATCTAAATCTGGTGTCTGCTAGGCGAATAATATCTAGCTGGGATGTAGTAGGCTAGGAAACAATGGCTGAGCAAGCGGCTCGTAGCCTAGCGAAGTCCTTAAGGCTGTGCGGCCAAATTACGTTAATTGACGGGGTGCTCTCTTGAGAGATCCAGATCGCTAGTATCTGGTTCTCTCCTGGCGACCCTCTCAAAGTCAAAGCAAACGAGTTAGCACAGTGTTGGGTGGCAGAGGCAATAGCCCTCACTCGCAACACATGGCTAAATTCACAAGGTACACAGTCAGAAAGACAACCTAGGCTTCCCACGTAACCGTTGCGATTGTACAGGTTCAACAACACCTAGTACACATCGGAACTCGCAACACCAGTAGCCTTATCCCAGTCTAGCATTAAATCCCCCAGCAGACCACCAAGATACAGGAAGGGAGACACCGTGAGTGTGTCGAACCTCTACAGACAAAAATGGTAACCCTTCCAAAATGTCTCCCCCCATCTCCCCATTTTCAAAATGTAATCCTTTAAAATTAGCTCTCTTAATGTTTCAGTATGGCACTGTATGTGAAATTTAAATGTAACTCTCCTCCCCCTGATGATCCTGGCTCACACATATTCAGCATCACCCAGACCCAAATTGTTCTTCAAAAATCCAAATAATACCCTAAAAGTTTGCCTTGCCTCTCAAAAAGATCTCAATTCATACCTAGCCCCTGATAACGTAAATAAACTCAAAGATGCAAGGTATAAATTAGTGGTCTCTCCCGAGTTGAAAGCTGCTTGCACTGTCAAGATTGCTCACCCTGATAACAACATCTTCAACAGGGATGAGAATGACATAGCTACAGAAATTTCACAAAGAAACAACATCACAGTTTGTGATGTCACAAAGACTCCAAAAAAAGCCATCAAAATTCGCTGTGCCTCCCCTCAGGAAGCCAGCAAACTCCTCAAGTCAGGTTTCAAAGCCTTCCATGTGATCATACCACCTGAGTTCCTCTCTCCTGAATCATGGGTTAACCTCCAACAGTGTTTTAAGTGCTACCAGTATGGGCACGTAACATCTACCTGTAAAAATTAGCAAGTATGCTCACGCTGTGGTGACGACCACTCATTCACAACTTGTTCCTCAACCTCCCTGAAATGCAATAATTGTAATGGCCCCCACATTGCCATAAGTTCAGAATGCCCCTTCCGCCTCAATGTTCTCAAACAAACCCGAAAAAACTCAAAGACCTCTCCAACATCTTCCAACAACCCCCGCCCTCTCTTCTCGTCCCATCCAGTCACCAACATATCATATGCCTCAGCTGCCACCCCATCACTCCCCCCTCAATCCCTACCCATGACCTCCTCCCCCTCCACCAGCTCCCACCCCCAACCTTCCTCCTCTTTCACCAGCTCCAACCCACCAAACCCTTTCTTCAACCAACAAATTCTTGCCAAAACTTCGGTGCTGGTAAATATAGCTCTCCATTTAACAGACCAACAAGTTACCCCAAAGTTCAACAAACTTCTCAATGACGGCCTCACTGCCCACAATCTCCCTGCCATCTCTATTCCTGAATCCTGGTACCAATTCAACAAAACAAAATCCTCCCAAACCCCCACAACCACCCCCAACCCTACAACCATCTCCTCCCCCAATACCTCCTCATCCTCTATCTCCTCCCCCACCTCAGCCACACCCTCTGCCAGCACCTCCACCCTCTCCACATCCACCCTCAACTCCAAAACTCCTACTCCCAACTCTCGAGAAGTCACAACTCAAATTACTCCTGCCGAAAACCCTTCCCCCCCCAAAGTAGACATGCCCATCCACACTCCTGACCCCACCCTTACCTCACCAACATCCATGCCTCCCCCGTCTACCTCTACCTCTATCCCCAAAACACCATCCATCCCACCTCAATCCCCCCTAAAACGCAAACCTAGCAGCCCTGCTGATGCAACCTCTCCCAACTCCCGCCGCTCTCGATCCAAATCCCGCAAGACAGAAAGCCCCATAAGAAACGCCTCACATGACCTCCCATCCGTGTCATTTGGACAAGGCTCCTCCCACACCTCACCCTCCCCATCCCGCCCACCAACCTTACCCAACCACCCCATTATCACCAACTCACCCGACAATCATCCATCATGCTCAAAGTAATTCAATTCAACATTAGACATTACTACCCAAACAGACACTTACTCACACAATTAATACTAGATAATGACCCAGACATTATATTACTCAACAGCACTTGTATACACAACACACACAAAATAAAATTCTTTGGCTACACAACACGACAATCTGACGACGATGCACACAACGGAGTTGCCATCATGATTAAAAGCACAATACAACATGAATTTATGACAGACTGGACATAAAAACACTTCTTAGCAGTAAAAACACACACAACACTTGGTCCCCTCATAGTCGCCACTACATATGTCAGACCCAACACACACATTCCTTACACTGATATGAACACATTATTTAACAACAATGTACCCACACTCATCCTTGCAGACTTTAATGCTAAACATCATGCTTTTCAACACACTACCAACAACCCACACGGAACACAACTTCTAGCACTACACGACATAAAAAGACTAAATTTCCTTGGCCCAGATTTTGACACAGTTTTCGTACACAATGGGTCTGGCAAACCTGATCTCATCTTCTCTAACCGAGCATTTAACCTTTTTCACCATCAAATTTCCCCTGGGCCTTTATCAGGATCCGATCACATCCCCATTTTCATGCAAATATCTTCAAATTCCATTTTAGTTCCTTCTACATCACATTACAATTACTCCCAGGCTAACTGGGATGAATTTCAACACATCCTATCACAACAAGATTACACAACTGACTATGAGGAACTCAACTACACAAATCTAGATCAACAAATAGAACACTTACACAACACAATCATCAACGCTGCAAACACTACCATATCTAAAACATCCTACAAAGTCAGACACACATTCAGATCTTCAATACGTTCACAAAGACTCCTTGTGTGCTATCGTCGTCGATTTGAACAAAATAAACAAAACCACACCTTAGGCCGAGTACGACATGACCTCTCACACCTCAGAAATCATATCCTAGACAGCCTGCAATCTGACCATGACAGCCACTGGACACACCTCATACGCACTGCTGAACAACACAGGAAAACTAAACCCTGGGAATTTTGGAGACACATAAACCGTTTAAAAGGCCACAATAAACCTACAACATCTTCACTCATTGTAAACGGTAACACCATCACCGATCCCAGGGAAATCACAGACATCTTCAAAGACACATGGGCCCAAGTATACCACCCACACCCTCCTGAAAGACCCGCCCAACAACACATTCGAAACATTGAACAACATGTTAATAATATTGCAGACATCTCTCACAACACACACATTAACACAGACTCACTTAACCCCGACAACTACCTCACTGCTCCCATTGTGCCTGACGAAGTTAAGCTCATTTTCTCTAAAACACGGAGGAAGGCGCCTGGTGCCACAGGAATAAACCATCACATTGTAAAGCACCTCCCAAACACATTTATTAATGCACTCACTTGCTTATACAACGCCATCCTGGCATCAGGCTACTTCCCCGTCTGCTTTAACCCTCCTCTAGCGGGTGCTCTGTGGCCGTTTTGGGCCTTTCTGGGCCGTTCTGACTGCTATATCAACCATCAGTATGAAAGGAACTGTATTGCGCCGAAAACTAGGTGGAAATCGCTACACAATGACGCCACATACAGCTACGTAGCACTCGTGGAGCACTGACAGTGTTACCTCGAAGATGGAAGTTTAGCAGATTTTGCTACCTTGCTCACTTTTAGCGAACTATTGGTTACACTGTCATCCTCACGCGCGGTGGGGGAACTGGAGTTAGTGTGGGCCGGGAGGCCACAGATGTCGGACGTATGGATCATTACTATCCCACCCATTTTCACTCGATTTCCACCCTTTTTTCACCCGTTTTTTGCCAGTTTTTTCAACACGACTTAAGTGGTGAGCCGCTTTTTAAGGGTTAAGACCGCAACAATCATCCTTATTCCCAAGAAAAATCAAAATAGCAAAGACCCACTGAACTACAGACCCATTAGTCTACTTGAGACTCTTGGGAAAACTTTTGAAACAATCATAAATCGCCGACTCAGACTGTACCTCGAAGACGAAGGACTTCTCACTGATAAACAGTTTGGTTTTAGACCCCGCAGATCCTCTCAGGAAGCACTGAACATAATCACCAACTACATTCACATTAACAAACACTCCAGATGAGGACACAAAACAGCACTCATCACAAAAGACATCAACAAAGCATTTGACACTGTATGGCACGTAGGCCTGAAGTACAAAATCTGCGAAAACTTCAATTTCCCCTTACCAATTAAAAAACTTCTCTGCAACTTCTTAGATAACAGATCAGCCAAAATTTAATTTTCAAATTTCTATTCAGACTCATTTCCACTCCATGCAGGCGTACCTCAGGGCTCCGTGCTCGCACCTACACTGTACATTCTCTACACTAATGACATGCCAGATCCAATCAATAATGACTCTCTCACAATTTCCTACGCTGACGACGTGACGCAACTTGTTAGGGCAACTACCATAGACGGTTTGACGAACAAAGCCTTGTTCGTCAAAGAGAGCTTGACCGAATAGCACAATGGGAACAGAAATGGCGGATTCAGGCTCATCCTCGAAAATCCTTTATCACCTACATATCCACTGGTTACCTACGTCCTAGACCACTATTCCTCAACTCCCGCGCACCTCCTCCCGATCGCATACCAGTAACTGTCTAACCCACTAACAAAGTACTCGGCCTAACCTTTGACCAAAAACTTCACTTTCATCGTCATGCAAATCAGATTATCCCCATTGCTTCAAAATCTCTTCAATCAATTTTCCGTTTTCGAAATGCCTCCATCAAAACTAAAACCCATTTGTACAAAGCCCTAATTAGACCGCTACTTTCATATGCCCCACTGACCAGCACTCTTTTGGCAAACTCCCACAAAATTAAACTCCAAAGAATTCAGAACAGAGCACTGAGGTGGATTCATGGAACTCGGTGGTATGAGTTCCAAACATCGGAACACTTACATGAACTCTCCCGCATCCCTCCACTTAATGTCTACAACAACTTTCTGGCTAATAAACAACTTGAAAAACTTGAGACCTTTAATAACTGTCCAAATGTTTAATAATATCACTCAACCCATCCGTCCCTGGTCGAACCTCTTGCATCCAATCAACAGAGAGGCTCCCAATCCCCTATTCACATAATAACTTTGTTACACCACAAACTCACACTCAATTTTCACCATTCCTTTTACTCACCTACCAGCCAAAATGTCTAATTCTTTCACAAATACACAATAAAAACTAAAGTAAATTAAGCTCTTCATAAGACAGTGCAATCTTCTCTAGACTCGGCAGTTGATAACCATGCCTTGATGCCCCACTTTAGACCCTTACCATCCAAAATTGCCAGACCATCATTAAAACATTCTCCATTACCATATTTTATATTCAAATTCACCCAGACTCATCTGATTCGTCCAGACTGGTAGAGGCGGTGGGGCATGCCGGCTCATCCACAGCCCCACCTCTATGCCACTCTTGACCGATCAGAGCTTCTGTCTCACTTCACCAAAATTAACTTTTACCACCCAAAATTAATTATCTTTTGCCTTACCACCCATTTTATCTCCAACCCTTCTTGACGTGCCATACTGAAGCTCTCGAAAAATATGTCTCAATAATACCAACAGTCACAGCCCTCCCCTAAACCCCCAAACTAAAATCAACAACTCATGCACGTTGGGCAAAGTCCCGACACTCTTTATCCTCCTACTTTGACACTTTCCCTCTTACTACACCAATAAAAACTTCCCTTCTTTCACCCTCACCCATCTTTTCTATATTCATTTGATTGATTTGATATGAAATCGTGCAGAACCAAAGGGAAGTTATGATATTAAATAGAGTAGAAGAAGGAGAGGTAAGAAGTTGAGAGAGAGATAAAGTGTTCTATAGGTAGAAGTCGGGAGACAGGGGGGCAAGGGACATGTGAAGGGTATGCTAGTCAGGAAAGCTCTGAGGAAGGAACTCCTCGGGAACCCTCCAGGATCACACACAAAGGCATGGTGGTCAGCCAATCACAGGCTGCTACGTCACCAGGCAGCAGGGCTGCAGAAGGCGCCAGGAACCACCAGCCAATCAAGAGGCGCGAGACGGCACGCGCGCGATCCTACAAAGCGAGGGGGGAGGCAGCGCATGTATACGCACGCACACACTACCACCCCACTGCCTATATTATTCTCTCTCCTTAACTATATACAATGCATCCTATGTTCAACTCATGATATAAAATGCTTCCCGTTGTCACAGATGAAAATAAAGACCTCCACGGGACTGTCTGTAACAACACGAACACTATGAAAGAAAGAACAACATTGTAGATAGACTGTAGCCAAATACCTTGCCCCGGCGAGTGCTAGCGAGTGGCCAAGCGAGCGGCTGAGCCCACGTGGCGTTCTGCTGAGCTGCAGGCGTCACAGTAATCAGGGGTGATAGCCTAACCAATTTTGTGTTGTTATTAAATACGCAGAAATAGATTCCAGGGGCGATAGGCTAACCGAAATAAAAAAAAAATGAAATACAAAGCAATTTGCTACCTAGGGAGATAGCCTAACCGAAAACAATGTATTATATTTGATTAATTTTATGGTTTTATTTATATATTTATTTATTTATTTTTTAAATACGCAGTGATAGCCTAACCGAAAACTAAAACATTGAAATACGAGAAAAAGGCCGCCAGGGGTAGGAGAGAGGAGGGTGCAGAGGAAGGTATAACACCGGAATCATCCATACCTTGTTCATTACTTTAATTTTGCTTACAGTGAAAATAGACCCTGACATTCACTTCTTGGGTTTACCTTCATGTCGGATTGTGTAGGGGATTAGTATATTGAAAAAAATATATTAGTAATTTTTTTTGAAAAAAGGACAATATTTGTATATTGAACAGATTTATCACATTGTTATGTGGATAGTTTTTGTCGTTTTGATTTATGCTGTGTTATTTAATGACCAGTTTATACTATATATGATTATATAATATAACGCTACAGGATGAATTGCGCTGTATTTCGTTGTATATGTAAATACAAAAATTAATAACTTGAATTATGATTTAGTTACAGTTAAAATATTACCTGAAATTGATGACGATCGTACATAGACCAGGAGTTTGAAGGTACCAAAACATAAAATACACATTCTATCCATATTCGTTAAAAAAGTAAACACAAAATTACCAAGGCAACTGCTTGTGTGACGCAGCCTTCTATCTGTCAAAGGGTGTGGCTGTAATTCATACACCATGCCATATAGTATTATACCATATATATTATATATATTATTATATATATATTGTGACGTTAACCACTCCGTTAGAACCGCATGGCTTGTCCTACAGTGACTCGCTAGGATCGCCAGGGCAGTGGATGGGGCTACAGTTTATGTATTAGAGTGTGCTTTATTTCATATGAAAGCTCGTGTCATGGGCAGTCCAGAAAGGCTCTTTGTTTTCACCCATGTCAAGGCTTTATATATTTAATTGTAAAGTATATGTTTTATCATTAACTAGTAATGATGGGATCTGGGAGAGAGAGAGAGAGTAGAACAGAGTGAGAGGGAGCGAGCAGTGTTTTTGTCCCGCTCGATGACGTCACGGCTGGCTGCCTCGTGGGGGTTGGTTGAGAGAGGTCCTTACCATGTTGCTAGCTTCTTTGCTAGTGGCTAGAGGACTTGTTACCGCTGTACTTTGCGCGGTGAAAACTAGTCCCGGTATATATACAGTTCCTCGCCACTCTCTCCCTCAGATCTGGTTTCTAGAACGCATCCCTCTTTTTCCCTTGGATATCTGTCGCCCTCACCGCACCTGAGAACCTTTTCCTCTACCTATCTCTCTCATTTTCCATATCTTTCACCACCTTTTATTAACATTATATCCCCTCTGGTTAACTCTGCAAAATCAGCTTCATGCTGGCCAGTTGTATTGTGCGTTAAGGTCTGATATAACCTATGTATGTTTAGTTGTTATGATAAGTTGATCACGAAGCATTGGTTGGCTTTCATATTGCCGCTTCCTATAATTATTAGTGTTCTGCTGGATTAGATAATGCTAGACTAGGGGTCTGATATTATAAGGTATTGTTTCCTATGAGTGCTGGCTTTAGTAAAAAGCTGCACGACATACCTGAGAACTGGAGTTGATTGAGTAAATTCTAGTCTGTGTGCCATTGAGAGTAGAGCATGCACGAATGAGGGCTTTTTGCCTATACCATTCTGCACTGTTCTAAGCTCGTTGTTTGTCTTTGAGGTACGCCAGGAGAACGCTTAATACTTCGGGATTAAGGTTTCTCAAGAGAGCTACCCTTCCCTATAACGTAATATTTGACGCACAGACTTGAGATTTGCACTAGGCTATGCGGCATGCCATGCGCACCAGTATCTCGTATCATTGACTCTAGCTAGACTTTATCAATCATAGTAGGCATTAAGTATATTAACCGAATTACTCTTTTTATGCATACCCATTTATTATTACACAAGCATTTCGCAGCCTAGTTTGATGTATGGAGACACAAACGACTTAGGCTCTTTTTGTTGATAGGAATACTGCATTGTCGTGGCGATTATTATTGTTGTAGTGTTTAGGATATTCTTGGCTGCGACGGCATTATATATTCTGCCTTTTTGTGTGCATAGCCTGCACGAGCATTGTTCCGCTGCCTGCCTTTTTGGGTTCCATTTCCGATACGAGCATCTTTATAGCATCTAACATTTAAAGAAGATTCCTTGTTAGTGTTGAAGGACTTTAGTGCACTTTCTTTCATGCAGGAGTGCCTGACATTTATTGATTAAAGTAACGTAAACTGTAACTTCTCTTACCACCTTACTTTGCATACCATAACCAAGCACCTTCGGTTATAGGTAGTAATAGGCTGTTTTCACATAACATTAATCCTAGAGTAGACGCACATTTATTGAGAGTTTGATAGCCTATTATTGCATATAGAACTCTGGAGAGTATTTGTGTTCTTTGTTCACTGGGAATATACATCAGAGGTTGGATCTAGCGCTTTCCGTTGTAGCATTTGTGCCATTACTAGTCCAATGAATAAGAGACCTGATATATTTAAACCTCAGTCGTAACAATACTGTATATATTATATACAGTATATAGTATTATTATATATATATTATATATTATATATATATATATATATATATATATATATATATATATATATATATATATTATAGCCATATAGATTATAGTATTATACTAACCAAGATAGTTTTAATGAGTTAAGGGGGGTGACCTGCATTTTTACTCTCCTTTTCTCTCTTTCTCTGGCTTGTATCCATTCAGCCTATTATTTTAAGACCTCTATTTCCATCCAGGTGTCGATTTCTTTCTGGCGAGCGATAGCGAGCCAGCATTGTATGGAGAAATCCGGCTTCGCCGGACACATTTTTCTTTCGAAAAATTTACAAATTTAGCCTGCTGTCAAAAACATTTATTTAACATATCCTGGCACGCTACCGCTCGCCAGGAAAAAAATCGACACCCGAATGGGGATAAACGACTTAAAGCAGTAGGCTGAATGGGGCCGAATGGATACAACCCAGAGAGAGAAAAAAAAAAAAGAGATGGACCCCTTTAAATGATTCCGAGAAGAAACAACTTTGTTGATGGCATTCCATCAGTATCTTTTCGAAAGTGTGTGAGGCTGACTGGCAATGATTTTGTTACAAGTGCTTTGGTTGCTGTGAAGTTCTAATGGTCAGGGAACTTAAGAGGAGGCAGACCGTTTGTTTGGTCTATTAATTCATTTATTCATATATTTTTTTTAATTTTCTCCCTAGACCTCCATCAAGCTTAGAAAACACCCCCTAGACCCCCCTTCAAGATAAATGTGTATATTTTTCGGTAGACAAATTTCCCGGCCGAAGGCCGGTTCCTCTTAAAATTGCAGGCTCGCTATCGCTCACCAGGAAATAAACGACACCTAAATGGCACGAAAGGTCTTAAAATTGACAACGAAATGAGACGAAAGGTGTTAAAATCGCCAAATTAATGGGTCGAACGTCTTATTTTCTCAAAACTAGTGGGGCTAGGCATTAGGGAGAAGGGGGTCCAAAAAACATTCTGCCTCCCCTCAATGAAACAGAAATTGAGTAAAACAATATATAAGTGTGAAACAAAGGAAAATATGAACTTGAGAACATCACCCCCGAGTGGTTCTGACACTGAAATATTAACCCCTTGAGGATATGACGTGTTTTACCAGTGTATTTTGGCTATCAATAGACGGTGTTATATAGCTTAGGAAGGGTCTGTGGGAATTATAAGGGTAAAGACTATCTCGATCAACCCTCTGACTTCCATATCCTCTTCTTAATCAGAATAGAATCGTCTAATACGAACCAGAAAACAGAACATAAATGCGTCATCGACCCTCAAAGGGTTAACTGTGGGTATTTGATCTATAATATACAAGACTCCTACCCATAGATGAGTCAACATATATTTTAGCCAAGAGATCCACGACCAGATCATAATATTATTCTATGTTTTGAACATATTTGAAATATATATATTTGCTTTGCAAACAAAAAGTCCCATGCAGAGACCTCCTAATTTCCAGTAACTGTTATACTGCAACCAAGTGCATTTCTTAACCCCTTCTGCACCGGCGACGTCCTTTTAATTATATTCTGGCAACTATTAGAACATTTTGTGCGGCTTAGAAACGTCTACCTATTAAAAGGCTACAGACTATCCTAATTAATCCTTTTAGCTACTACATATCCTTCCTGAGCTTCATAAAATCGTCCACATGTGGCTGAAATCAAATGAAAGAGACGTCACCGGTACAAAAGGGGTTAAGAGATCAATTACTGATCAATTTAATTTGATATCATCTGCTATCCCTAATGACTGAATGGAGTCTATCATACTTGCTGAGCTACCAACCACCAAATTCTACTGCCATACCAAGGAACAGCACATCAAATGTATTTGTTCATGTCGACTTGAGACGTGATTCAAATAACATGGAGTCGGCAGCAAACAATGAATTATTATGCTTAAGGGAGCCCACCTCGCTTTTTTTCTCTTTCTCTCCTTCTCTCTTTGGCTTTTATCCATTCGGCCCCATTCAGCCTACTGTTTTAAGGACGTTTACTTCCATCCAGGTGTCAATATTTTCCTGCCGAACTGTAGCGAACCAGCATATATATATTTTTGTTTTGCTGCAAAAATACATATATGCTGGCTCGCTAAATTTGTACATTTTTAGATAGAAAAATATCTCCGGCGAAGCCAAATTTCTCCATAAAATGCTGGCTCGCTATCGCTTGCCAGAAATACATCGACTCCTGGATGGGGATAAACGTCTTAAAACAGTTGGCTGAATGGGGCCGAATAGATACAAGCCAGGAAAAGAGAGAAAAGGAGAGATAGATAAAAATAAAAGCGGTGACCCCCCTTAAAGATATAATTATGTTGTACGGACGACTATCTGTCTGTATTACTTTGCTTGTGAAGGAGGGACGGGCGATTACCTGTGTTTACCATTTGCAATGTTAGTCTAAATATTTTTGTTTTTGTTTTTGTGTTTTATTTCCCAATGTGAGTATATATATTTTGCATTGTTCGCTCACGTGAGAATTCTTCTCTTTATTCCCCTTCACATGTTGTCTGGGTTTGTCCATTGTATCTTCCAATATTGCTGTGTATTCTTGTTTTTTAAAGATGTTATCTATTTTTTTTTTCTGACTGAGTTTTCCAGTTGCTCCCTCCCCATGCCTACGTTAACTTGTCTCTTTTATTTTTCCCAGAGTCCTGTGCGCTTTCAACGCTCACAGTTTTGGGTTTTGCTTTATTGTCTTATGCTTGCGTTGTCCGTTTGTATTGCATTATAATTATCCTCACAAGCAACAACATAATGGTATATTCAACTAGGAGTCAATCCTTGATTTATATAATACGTTGTTCCATGTATAATTTTGTCTTTATAAGACTTTACTTTCGTACTAATCACTAACTACTATTGGGTTATGTGTATGGTACACATTAAGAGACTACCAATTTTATCCCAAGAAAGATATATGATATGTGATGTATTATTCATTATTCTGATACGAGTCATGTGATTGCAAGGTACAAAACAACTTAATAGTTCAACGACAACCTCGAAAATTCTCTTGATACGTGTTTAATTGGCGGCAACTAATGCTAATGATTTTATGTCATAGCTATGTCGAGTTAATATACTTCCTTCTAGATGTGGCACGAATTATCTTCAACATTAAAATAGGATCTTTTGATTTTGACTGTACATATTCCACCACGCAAATTAATCTTGTTACATAACATCAACTATGTTGATTACCATAACAATCGATTAAGTTGATTAACTTTATCTTAATTAGCTAACTTTGGAAACTTGGTTAACTTAACTAAATAGATTAATCTTCAAATTAATCGTTTAACTTAGATATATTTACGTTACAATACCCTAATTTTCATGTTTAGTACTATATTTGATGGGAATGAGTGAGGTGGATAATTAAACATTTAGTGTTAATTTATATTGTAATCCGATAACTGCTTAAAGTCGGAAAGGTTGACCTAAGAGGTCTATGCCTGCCTCATGAGGTAGATGAGAGAGAGCTAAAACATTGAATTATGAATTACTTATAAAATGTATTTTACCAAATGCAAGCAGATTTGTTATACTGTAGCTATGGATTCACATAAGACAATGATGGATTTCACTATAAAATAACATAATTGCTACAATGTAATAGTGTATTAACTTAGTTAACACATTATCTAAGTACCCAATTTAGGAAATATAGTTCATATTCTAGCAGTAAATATTTAAAAATAGATAATTGCTAAGAAGCTTATAAAATATATGAATCATGTTTGAGTGTACATAAATTACAGAGAGAGAGAGAGAGGTATTGAATAGTAGCTCACAGGAGGTATCGTTGTGGGCTGAGTCGGTAAGGGAAACAATGGTGCTTTACACCTTTAACCCCTGCTGTACCGACGTCGTCTTTTCAATTTTACTCTATCTATATTTATAAGATTGTATGCAGTTTACAAAGAATTTGTGGTTGTAAACAGGGTTGAGTGAGATCGTTCGAAGCCTGTTAATTACTGGAGGCCCTTTTTAAACTGAATAAACGCGTCTAATAGTAGCCATAATTTAATAAAAAAGACGTCGCCGGTACAGAAGGGGTTAAGGGTCAGTGGGTGGACACACACACAGAACCAATAGACCACTTGCCAGTTTCAGGCTATAAGGAAGTTTGAGCCGTAAACATCGATATTAAGCAGAACAGTATACGATATGCATGTTTGTGATGGATGGAAAGATTGCTAAATGTATTATGTATTTATATGTGGAATACAACTACATTATGTATTTATATGTGGAATACAACTACATTATGTATTTATATGTGGAATACAACTACATTATGTATTTATATGTGGAATACAACTACATTATGTATTTATATGTGGAATACAACTACATTATGTATTTATATGTGGAATACAACTACATTTTAGCTGGTAATACTGCTAAATATTGATGTGAAACATTGCAACTTCCTTATAGCTCGAAACTCGCAAGTGATCAATTCAACTAGAAAACACAATGGCAAAGAGAATACCAATAGTATATTTTAAATTATTTTGAATATAAAACTCAAGGAACAAATTGAAAATATATAGCTTTTTCATTTGTTATGCCTCGTATGGAATACATACCGTACGCATGTTATTTTTTTTAGAATGTCTGCACACAAATATCAGGATCATGCATGCTATTTAAGTAGGTAAACATGGACAATTTTCCACGTGGACAATCTATACGAGTACACCAAATGTTATTTACATTCGACCATATCAACTATAGTAATAATCTGAAAATAGTATTTCAAAACAAGGCAATCGGAGATGTCAAACTTCGCCACGCGCCGTGCTATCGGAAACTGCCACAACATGTTTGGAGTTCTCTACACAATATCTACTACTAATAGCATCATCACTACTACTGTCAACATCACCAATATCACCATCATCACTACTACTATCACCATCATCACTATGCAATACTGGCGAGTGTCGATGCTGTAGTCACTAGTGGCTCTGATTTTATTTTTGCAGCAGACATACCTCTCTTCTACACATCATTATGCTCGGTTTCAGTAATTCTTGTGGAAATAACGGTGCACTTATATGTCAATAATTCCAGCTGATAGGCTCTTGCGACAGTGTCCAATGTAGGAATTAGTTATTCTTAGCAAAGGATTTAATAATAACGGTTGCACTAGTAAATCAGCTGAAACTATTGCCAATATTTCCTTCATCCTATGACTTAGATTGATATTAGCTTTATGTGTCCAGGCAATTTGATCCAAAAGCCCCTTGAATTTGGTTATCTGTCACTCCTTTGGCTTTGAGGGAGACACTCGTTACAGACAGCCTGACTTTTGTCTCCTTCATACACATAGAATTAAACCAAATTATATGTAATAGTGGACCATAATTTTCTTAGTTGCTGACACCGTGTATAAACAACAACCACTATTATAGCGTATTATGAATGTTCCCTCCTACGCTAGCAGTCATGAAGTAGCGGAGATATTATGTGATCAGCTGCTACTTAAAAAACATCACCTGGCTTTAGTTCAAGCACGACACTACCACAGACTTGTGCGATCTAATGTTACATTAATTAAATGCCTATTCTTCAAAATGTTAACCTACTTACAAGCATATATAAATTATTCAAAGAGAATTATTATGAGATAAATATTTCATGCAACGACTTGGATGTGATACAGTCTCGGATCGTGTGGGTCCTACACGAACCAAGACAAACCCCCTATATATAACTTGGATCTTACCAAGTGATTGTTTTTGCAGCTGGATCGCATCCCTGGCAACTAAATATCTAGTGTTTAATTAATGTTTTTGTTTTAAAACAACAAATATGTAATATATACTGTATTCATTCTATTCTATGTAATATATACTGTATTCATTCTATTCTATGTAATATATACTGTATTCATTCTATTCTATGTAATATACTGTATTCATTCTATTCTATGTAATATATACTGTATTCATTATATTCTATGTAATATATACTGTATTCATTCTATTCTATGTAATATATACTGTATTCATTCTATTCTATGTAATATATACTGTATTCATTCTATTCTATGTAATATATACTGTATTCATTATATTCTATGTAATATATACTGTATTCATTCTATTCTATGTAATATATACTGTATTCATTCTATTCTATGTAATATATACTGTATTCATTCTATTCTATGTAATATATACTGTATTCATTATATTCTATGTAATATATACTGTATTCATTATATTCTATGTAATATATACTGTATTCATTATATTCTATTCTATATACTCAGGCCCAATCCCTACTTTTCCTATGTTTTTTTATTTGTTTCCCTCTTTCTCTTTTTTTTGGGGGGGCCAACTTAAGACAGAGCCAGAATAGGGACAACATAACAGAACACAATGAACACACACAAACATAATACAAATTCACGCACATCTAGGTCATCCAGGAGAAGACCCAGAGACCAGGGTCACCAAGGTCCCTCCAGCACTTCCCTGGCCCCCGACCACCAGGAGAGGTTCCGATCTCGGCAGGCAGACATGCAGCAGAGCGAAACCACAAACCCGCCCACCACACTTCCAGGCGCACTCTTCATATAAACCGTCTCCCCTGGCCAGGCGCCTGATAGACTATTATATAGTCAAACTTGTGCCCGACCCCTTCCCCCAAATGACCCTGTGTTCACTCATCTATTCACAAGCATTCTCCATTCTTTCCTGTTTATTACCAATTCCCTTGCCTGATTTATAGTCATTCCTCTATCATCCAAAGCTTGTCTTACAGAGTCTCTTCATCTCAATGGGTGTGTTCCTGCCCTCCTATCTCCCCTTGTATCTGACTCACATATTCTCTTTGTAAGCCTTTCATCTTCCATTCATTCCATCATGACCATACCAGCTCAGCAACCTTCTGTCTACTCTGGCCGACAAATGTTACTGCTGCCACACTCTCCTACGTATCTCTTCATTCCTCAATCTGTCTCTACGAGTAACTCCACACATACTCCTCAAGCAGCTCATCTCCATCACATCCAGCTTTCTTCTCTCCTTTTCCTTCAGAGCCCATGCCTCAGTCCCATATATCACTGTTGGCACAACAATTCCTTGATACATTGCAATTTTTACTTTCATTCCGATATTTCTCATCTTCCACATACTTCCCCTTAACATTCAAAGAGCGGGTGGTGGAGTATATTCACTGTGCCACCCAGCGTTTTTTTTTTTACCATAAATGGGGTTGTTTTCGTGCTCTTTTTCATGCATAAACAAGAGCCAGAGCGTAATACAAGTATGTATCCCTGAAAGGGCGTAAATTGAGCTTTCCAATGACACCCGAACCATCCTTCTACGATCACTGGTTGTCTTGCAACGATCGTGCAACCGAAGGGCAAAATCGCTAAAATACGGTCATTTCGTTACATAATTACGTGTGTAGCGAGTGAGAGAGGGTGGAGTAGTGTGGAGTACATGTCAGTGGGCCCACGACGGTCGTGGCGAGCGGGCATGACGCAACCTACGCTCCTCCCACCGCTCGGCTCTTTCTCAGAGCCAATATTGCGCCAAAATTGCACACGGACTAAAGGCGGGCCCCGCCACATAGTCCAGGTTTTTAGATACGGACTTTAGTCGGGCCCCGCTAAAGAAGGGTTAATCCGAAAACCTTCCTTCCTTCACACACTATCTGTTTTACCTCCATTTCCATACCTCCACTCCTGCTTATCGTTCCTCCTAGATATTTAAAAAACACTACTTGTTCTAATATTTCCCCATCCAGCCTTACATCTAGATTCACCCTATGATCACCCTTATTACACACTATTACTTTACTTTTATTGACGTTCACCTTCAGTTTCCTCCTCCCACTACCCGCCGCAGTTTCTTCTCCGAATCTGCCATCAACGCTGTGTCATCAGCGAACAGCAACTGATTCAACTCCCAATCTCTACCATTCTTTCCTACTAAACCCAATCCTCTTCCCATAGTTCTCATTTTCACCTCCCTCACCACACCATCCATAAACATATTAAACAGCCAGTGATATTACACAACCCTGTTGCAAACCTACATTTAACTTAAACCATTCACTCAACTCACCATTCTGTTCTCCTATTCTTAGGGTCCGGAACCATGAACGCGTTCCCTCGCCCCTATCTCTGTCTCGTTTTTTTTTTGGTAGATTTATTTATTTATTTATTCATATATATTATGAAATATAGAGTATTGATTGATTGATTGACTATCACCATCATAGTCATCATAGTACTACCACCATCATTACTACTACCTCAATCACACCCACTTTCACTACCATAATCATCACTACTATGATGTGGGCACTTATCATCATCATCACTACTGTGATGCGTGTGGGGCCCCGTACGCACACACACATCACCACCATCACAACCACCATACCTACTACTACCATAATCACCATCATCACTACTACAAAGAATGTGTGCACACACACACCCCTTCTGACACTCAGATATACAGACACGGTGATTACAAGATTATACCACCCTTCGGGGGGCTCCGTAAATATCGTTATTACTTATTCATATGCGCCTATTTTACGTTTAATATGAAGATATTAACATTTAACAGCAATAAAACAAGTGGGAATAGTATTTGGGAGGAGAAAAAGGAGAAATATTCCCGACCGCCCAGCCATGAGGTGAGAGACACGCGAGCCCTACACCCTCCTCTCTCGAAGCCTAGAGGCAGACTGAAGTCTCTCTCACACTCTCTTTCTCTCTCCACGCACTGGGTATGCTCAGGAACACATCTTGGAACCGGGTAGGAGATATTGGCACTTAATCACCTATTCCTTTGTTTTAAGTGCTACTGGGGCCTTTTAAACATTTTTTTTTAGGCCTTGAATCTTAACCCCTTCAGACTCATATGACACAGAGGTTGCCAGATTAGCAATAAGAAATAAAGTTCTCTCACTCTTATAATTACCTCTCCAAAATTAGTTTTCTGCCCACAGCTAACTCAAAGACAACTGCAGAGGTTGAAGTAACTAAACTAAAGGTTTCTAAATACCCCTGATGGTAACAATGGCTTTAAAGTATCCCTAATCGGCTCAAAATCGCGTCATATGTCGGAGAGGGTTAAGAGGCTGGTCACCTTTCACCACCAAAACCTTTTAACCCAGCAGCTGCCGGGAGACTCTTAAGAGGTTTTACTGGGAGACTGCGGGGAGGCTCTTAATCCTAGACCTAAAAATTAAGCACTTGAAACACCCCAGTGGCACTTAAAACAAAAAATTGTGTTTAAGTGAGATAATTCCCCTCCATACCTCCAATCACTCCTTCACATGTGTCAAAGTCCCCGCCTTTCCCCTCCCCCTTCAATTATCACCAATTTTGTTCTTATTCCTGTCATTATCGGTTTATTTACGGTGCCAACACTTCCTACCCGGTTTCAAGGTCGAAAGGGAGGGAGGTGGAGTGAGGAGAGAGAGAAAGACAAGCCCGCACTACCTCCAGTCTCTCTCCAGAGCTCATGAAGCTAGGGTGTTTTCTCTCTCTCTGTCAACTCCATGAATGAACCGCTCTGCAATATTTCGTGTTTGTCACCCCCCAAACACTATTCCCTCTTGTTTTATTGTTGTCACATGATACTATCTTCATATTAAACGTAAAATAGGCGCATATGGATAGGTATTTATTATATTTATGGTAAATTAACAATTTTAGTGAGGAATGAATCAAATTACCTACTCACAAGGGCTGCGCAGCTGCCGAGTTAAGAGTCTTCTCGACGTTCCCGGGTTAAGGAATTAAACTTATTAAAACCTTCCATGTGCATTTTGTGTCCATTGCTTATTACTAGTGTTGCTTTATAGAGTTAAGGTTAGTCTTTGCCCAGTGGAGAGGCATCTCAGTTGATGATTAGCGCTGATTCCTAAGGTGGAAATCGCAATCAGACTATCTCACATTTTCTTATAAATGTGGCATAACACTGGTGGCAGTGGTGTCTCAACTTGGAAAGACAACCTTCGTTTCTATGTCTCACTCAGTATAATCAATACACAAGCATCATAGCTGGAAAATCACTTGAAATTATTCCTTTCAAGCCAGATCATCATGATATTAATACCTATCTCGAAGTGGTCAAACCCGTGCTTGACATTGTGTTTAAAGATGACGAAACTTCAAAGATTCACACAGCAGTATTGAAGTTGGGACGACATATGTCCCTCATTTCCGGTTGCGTGCGTGACACCCGCAATTTGACCTGGGCTCAATTTGAAAAGTATACCAAGAGTGCCATTAGCCCGTCTCTCGGGAAAATTATTGCCACCCAACAGTTCCACAGTGTACAGTTTTCAGGAATCTCGATGCTACCATTAGCCAGTTGAATCAGATAGTAGTCACCGCTTTCCCTAATGAATCTGCGGTCACAAGAAAAGAGAACGTGTTTAGTGCGCTATTACTTGTTTTGCCCACATCAGTAAGGGATCATTTTACCATCACAGAACCAAAGGGATATGACGAGGACTTAACAATTATCTGGCGAATCCTGGCACTTCAGAAAAGCCATGAGAAAGACAAAATCGCCGCGATAAGTTGAGCCACCACCCAACTTCAACACTCTTCTGCCACTTCTGCACCAGCTTCCTTTCATCATTCTGCCGACAAGATGGAAGACTGGGCCCGGGTCAGGCCCTCAGATTGGAAACCCTGTAGCCCCAAATGCCCTCTGTCCTCCCTCAAGAAGTCATTCTCTGAGCTAGTGAACCGTCGTCCCAAACTTCCTCAGTTTTGGGGTCATAGGAAGAGGGAAAGACTGATTCTGGAAGAGAGTTCCAGAGCTCAGCAGTTGAATGGAAGAAAGACAGAATAAAGTTTCACTCTTGGGTTGGAGAGTAGCACAGAGTAGGGGTGGGTCTGTGTTGCAAGACGGGTACTACGTACCCTATGTAGAGGAGGTGGTGTACACTGGGAAAGCTCTGAGGATCATTGATTGTTGTATGTATTTATTCAGTTACAATTTGCAATCGTCTTCATTGCCTTCTGTCTTTCTGCACTTAAAGATTGTTGGTCCTTCATAAATATATTTATATTATCCAAATGCAACACATTTTCTTTAATGTCCATTAAAAAAGATATTTCCATAATCTTATCCTTTGTTAAGAGAGTACACACAAAAACAGGCTTCTATATAAATACAAATGTGTAAATCCTTGTAAATAGAAAGGTATTGCATGGACAGTAAATACTGTATGTAATGGTTATAAATGACAATGCATATTCTTTCACTTTGACAAGCAACTATTTGCAATGTGAATATATAAACGAGAGAGAGAAAAAATGATCGCAGTGACCTAAAAGGGACGAGGTGTGTATGTCCGGGGTGGGAGGGGGGGAGTAGGTGAAAACACTCTACTTCAACAACTTAAAGTAATTACTTTCCATCCATCATTACCCATAACATCCCGTGCTCTGCTGGGATTCAGACTACTCTCACTTCTTCTAATATCTATCTCTCTCTCTCTCTCTCTCTCTCTCTCTCTCTTGTATAATATTTAGTGGATGTGCAGTTTTCGGATTTCAAAAATAATTTAATAGATGAATACATAATTAAATAGAATAAACAAATCTGTATACCCAGCTTTTTCTGCTGTAAAAGGACATATGCATATATTCAACTTTGACAAGTGACCTTGAAAGTTTTGTATGAGAAATAGATATTATACTGTTCAACTAATGCACAACAATATCAGTATATTTAGTGATGTGTGTATGCATAATTGATATGATATATTGGCTCTTCCCCCCTACTCAATTATCGGCTGATTCCTCTGATTTGCCTCATTTATCGGTTATTTTCCGCGCCGATTATCGTCAGGCGGGATCGGGTGCAGGGTTGCGTCATTTAGAGACCCTTTAGAAGTGTGAGATCTCTGCCGGGAGGGTCAGTACATTGCCAGACATTGCATTGGGAGGATAATTTTATATATCTCTTGGCCAGCTAATCCAGACTACGACCGGGCGGCAAAAATATACATTATCCACCACCCAATTGCTGTTCCCACTTCTTTTATCACTTTTCAATGTTCATATAAATAAAATAAACAAACATGGAGAAGAAATAATGTTTTATATGGTAAATATAACAAATTATGTCAGAATCGAAGATAATTTATTCGCATACAACAACATTAATTGTTAACACCTGTTACGAACTGGCACTCGGGTACACAAGGGCTCTCAATCAGGACTCGAATACGGCTCGCTGCCACAACGGAAACACACGATCCCAACCCCTGAGTACTGCCAGCCGAACAAAAAACACCAATACCCTCCAGAGTTCAATCTGCTATAACGGGGTATACAAGAACTCGGTACTAGTGTTCAACAACAGACTAATAAAGAGACAGGAATTATCTAGTCTGGTCAACAATCAAACAATGAAGTAAAAAACAACAACACCAAAGAATAGTGTTAGCCGAAGCCGAAGTAATCCACCCTTGACTATGAACTTAAGAAGTCCACCACCCTCTACTTCGGATCGGCACTATTACGTTACGTTAATTAATAGTCCTTAAGCATCGAGCAAGGAATCTTCTGAAAAAATTTAGATGCTTCTCGGATGCTCGTAAGAAGTACGTATCGGATTTTGAACAGTAATTCAATAAGCAAAAACACTGGCAATTAAATACTATTAAAGGCTTAAATTGGCATAAGAATAATTAAAAGAATATGCAATAGTAAATGGCCAACATTAAAATGAAGTACTCCGCAAATGCAACAGCAATAGCCTACTCGGATTGTGCTCGTGGGCCACTAATCACTAAAGTAACCAAGCTTGCAACACATGAAATCAATAGTGCATAAACAATAACATACATAAGGAAAGCTTCAATACTATTCTGTATCTACTAATCGAGTAAAGTCTAGCTGGGGTACTGTAGGCAAAAAGGTAGCAGTGACTGAGCAAAAACGGCTCGTAGCCTAGCGAAGTCCTCACGACTGTTTAAAGTATTACGTTAAAACTAACAAGTGCACTTTGAGAAATCCAGATCCCTTGTATCTGGTTTTCTCCCGGCTCCTTGACAAAGTAAAAACAAACTGTTAATAAAATACAGGGTGGTTAGGCTCTTGCCCTCACGCACTGTAAATTATTAACTCAACACAGTCGGCCGCGAAGACAATCTAGGCTTCACTGAACCGAAACGAGTATGCAGGTTTATCGCTTAACCACTGCATCAAACAACAACTCGTAACACAAAAAAGCCTTACCCCAGTCTAGCATTACCTAGACTAGCAGAAAACAGGAATAATAATAATAACACACAGGGAAATGCATATACAAGTGCAACAAACATAAATCAATCCTATTCTAAGTCAACCCTTCCAAAATAGGCTATCTAATAGGCAAATATCTCGTGAGAACTCAAGCGATAATACGTTGGCTGACTAGCTCTGCACCAACGGGACCATGGAAGTTAAACAGGGTAGGGAAAAGAGGAAATAAGAAGGTAAGGTAGTAGAGAAAGTTCCCATCAGTCAGAAGAATATAAATAGTTAGCAAGGGAAATGAGAAGTCGCTCTGCCTAATGAGTTCTGATGAAAAATGGCTAGACTTCCCTTTTATACCCGGCCCTCTAGTGAGCCCAACGTGAACTACTAAGGACCGCCCACTGACAACCATTACGTAATTTCTCTCTCACCTCTGGGATACACAAAGGCTCCCCCTAGCACTGAGGGAGGGAGGAGTGCTAGTGAGTTAGGCCTACCTCCTGCCTGGCGTACCCACTGACACCTAACTGTGGCTGTTTCTCTTCCCATCATTACAAATAAGTTTTACACACAATACTTATAGCTAATGATATAAAATATAACTCGTTGACTCAGATGAAAACAAAATACATATTCATAATACTTATAGTACAACGGCTCACACGAACTAAGTTAGGAAACTCTACATAGACTACAGCCAAAGTTCCTGCCCTGACGATCCTAGCGAGAGTGGGGCATGACTAGGCGTTCTGTACAGCATGCTCACACGTGGACATGCGTCACACCTCCCCCAAGATTTTACTCGCTCAACCCTGAGCTAAAATCTGACAAACACAGAACCCCATCAAGCCCCCCACACCCAGAGACCGCATGGCACTAAAACAAAGCTGAGTTTATCACCAAAACACATCTTATTATAAAAACAAAAATTCACATTTTATAACTCCTCCCAACAATAGCAAAAAGACACAATATCATGCTCCCAGAGCGAGCTTACAGCAGCTCAGCCGTTTGATAGTTCGTGGACTACTCAAACTCTATAGGCTATGACAAACTTATACGATTACCTATATCAAAAGAAAGACTTTTTATATGATTTTTATATTTTAATATGTTTTCCCGGCTGCACTATAAGGGCAGCCTATTTTCCTCCACTCAAACCCACACACCTATGATAGCCTACGACTGATCATCCACCCTTGATAAACAATCCGCGATCACATTGTCACATCCAGCAATATGACGGATGTCCAGGTTATACTCCTGCAACATCAAAGACCACCTGGTCAGTCTCATATTGCGATTGTGAAATTGATTCAGGAATCTCAAAGGGTGATGATCAGTGTAGATAACCACGACTGGGCCATAGGCTGGAACATACACCTCGAAGTGCCTGAGCGACAGCACAATCGCCAGTAATTCCTTTTCTATTGTAGAATAGTTCTTTTGTGCAGCATTGTACTTCTTAGAAAAGAAACTTACTGCGTGTTCCACACCTTCATTGTCTGTCTGTAGCAAGACGGCACCAGCCCCTACACCACTAGCATCTGTTGCCAGCTGAAAAGGCCTGTTAAAGTCTGGGGCCCTGAATATCGGGTGAGTACATAGCAAATGTTTCACCAAAGTGAAAGCCTTTTCACACTCAGGTGCCCACAAAAACTTTTTGTCTTTAGATAACAAATCTGTGAGAGGTGCCAACACCGTTGAGTAACCTTTTATGAAGCGTCTGTAGTAGCCTATCATACCCAAGAATCTCATAACCTGCTTCTTGGTTGTTGGGTGCAGAAATTTATTGATAGCCTGTACCTTGTTCTGAGGAGGGCACACCTGTCCCCTTCCCACTACAAACCCAAGGTACTGCACAGTGGCTTTTACGAAGTCACACTTTGCCAAATTTACTACCAGACCTGCTTCACTAAGTTTCCGGAACAAGGTCTCAAGGTGCTCACAATGGCTCTCAAAGTCGTCATCATAAATGATTACATCGTCCAAATATACGGTGCAATTCGGAATGTCCTTTACAATTTCATTTATCAGGTTCTGAAACGTTGCTGGTGCATTCTTAAGTCCGTAAGGCATAACATTGCACCGGTAGGTACTCCCGTCCACAACAAAACCACATACCTCTTTAGCACGCTCGGACAAAGGTACTTGCCAGTAACCTTTTACTAAATCTACTTTAGACAAAAAACGAGCATTACCAATTTTGTCAACACTATCATCAACCCGAGGAAGAGGATATGGGTTGGTTGGAGTCAAACCGTTTAACCTACGGAAATCAATACAAAAGCGTACCTTGCCATCTGGCTTAGGCTGCAGTGTTACGGGGGAAGTCCACTTAACTGTGCCTTTCTCTATCAACCCTCTACCGAGCAACTCATCCCTCAGAGCTGGTAGTTTTATGGGGGGCACACGGTACGGGATTGACTTAAAGGGTAGATGGTCCCCCACGTCAACATCATGCATAGCCTGAGTAGTGAGGCCTGGGTGTTCAGCAAATACAGTGGGGTATGAACCGAACAACTGATGGATAGCATCAAACTGCGGCTCAGGCAAATGAGCTATAGCCTCGTCAGCCCTTAGGCTCGAGTTCCCCGCCCACTGATCCGCTGAAACATGTTGATCCCAGCTATCCTCCTCCGAAGCTTGACTGTCCCCCTCTCCTTCTCCACCACGGCCGCAACAAGCCAACACAGGGACAGTGAGAGGCTCAGAGGGGCGCCTCACATACTCTTTAATAAGGTTCACGTGACATAACTGGTTCTTTTTCCTCCTGTCTGGAGTGGCAACAAGGTAATCTAAGTCTGAAATTTTTTCTACAATTTTATAAGGTCCAGTGTACTTCGCAGAGAGGGGGTTACCAACCAAAGGCAACAAAATTAATACCTCTTGTCCTACAGTGAACTTCCGGAGCCTCACTTTGCGATCATACCTGTCCTTCATCAAAGCTTGTGATTCTGTCAAATTTCTACCTGCCATCTCCAGACTCTTAAGCATGCGCTCACGGCTTTCAAGCACATACTTTAATAATGGACAAGGCTGCACAGTCCCCTCCCAAATTTCATTCAGCATGTTAAGGGGGCCCCTGACACGGTGTCCAAAAATCAGCTCGTTTGGACTAAATCCCAGGCTCTCACCAGGTACCTCCCGAGCAGCAAACAGCACATAAGGCAATCCAAGATCCCAATCCATACCGTTGTCAGCACAATAACACCTGAGCATGCTTTTAAGTGTAGCATGCCACCGCTCAAGCACCCCTTGACTCTCAGGGTGATACGCTGACGATACTACTGCTCGTATCCCATACTGTTGCATTGTTTGCTTGAACATGTTGGAGGTGAAATTAGATCCCTGATCAGACTGAATCTCCTCCGGGTACCCGTACCTTGAGAAGTACCACAACAAGTTACTGACTACCGTCTTAGCCATTCCATTTTTCATAGGGTATGCATCGGGGTATCTAGTGGCAACATCCATTATGGTTAACAAAAATTTATTTCCAGCCTTAGTGGGAGGGAGTAGACCAACCATGTCAACAATAATTTTACTAAAGAGTGGCCCAATCACAGGAATAGGGTGTAACGGAGCCTTAGGAATTACTTGGTTCGGTTTCCCGACACGTTGACAAATATCACATGAGTTTATCCATGACTGCACATGAGACTTCATCCCCGGCCACCAAAGCAATTTCCCCAAAGCCGCCACCGTTTTCTTGGCACCCAAATGTCCTGATAATGGAGAATCATGAGCCAACCTAAGCAAACTTTCCCTGCAGCCCTCTGGCACGACCAGCTGGTCAACTGTACCTGATCAGCCCTCCCAGTTCCTTTTAGGATCTTGATATCGGTGGTATAAAATTCCATTAAAGAAAAAAAAATCCCCTGCCTTTGCATCCCTATCTTCTTCTAACTCCACAGCCCCATTGGTACACTGCAAAACCTCTGGATCCTCTAATTGCAACTTTCGAATGTCTGTGGGAGCCAACATGTCTAACTGCTTGGTCAACAACTCATGCCCTCCCCCAACATCCAACTTAGACATCCGTTTTTCTCGCTGCAGGTAACGGTGCTGTCTCTGAGTCTCTGCCTCCTCCACTACTTTATCAACTGTGTTAGGCACTGGAGTTACAACAGACTCGGTCAAAGGTCCTGCTATTGGGTCTTTTGGGAGAGCCACTGGTTCTAAACTTTTCAAACTTTTCCCAGCCTTCCGCTTCTCCTTAATTCCCTTCCTCCGCTGTTCTGTGGCCTGGGAAATAGGCTGTGATACCTTAAATGCTTGGGAACGAGTTACCACACATGCCATCTGTTGGTGTTGACAACTCACTACCCACTCTTGTTCCTCCCTATTCACGTCGGCCGGCCTCTCGGCAACGACTAAGGGTGGAACTTCTAAAGTAGGCCCCGCAAAGTCGTTGCCGAGAAGAAGGTCGACGCCCTCCACTGGCAATTTCTCAACGATCCCAACATCTAAGTCCTTAATCACACCATCAATTTCCAGCTCCACATGAACCAACGGGTATGACCTGGTCGCATTAATGCCCTGAACAACAACCACCCGTGCCGCATTAATTGGTCGCCCCGTGAAATTCTTCAAAAGTGTCTGTGAAGCTCCAGTATCACGCAAAACTTCCACCTTATGCTGGCAACCCGCCCAACTTACCCTACCGGCCCCTCTATGGGCGCAAAAGACATCACGGACAGGGGACGAGCCTTCCTGAGTCTTATACATAGCCTGTGACCCTGCCGCTGGCAAACTACCCTGGGTAAATCCAGACGACATTTCAGCCACACCTATGCTGTGCACCAAAGACACGGCTGCAGTTGGCGGCTTACTAGGACAAGATTTTGCATAATGCCCCTTCTTTCTACAATGAAAACATTCCACTTCCCCTATCGGTCTCTTCTGATAAGGGGCGGAGTTCTGACCATTCTGTAATGGGACGGCTGTAGTCTTTGGTTCAGTCCTGGTATCTTGGCTTTTAAACTGAGGTTTATATCTATAGTGATTGTCCTGAGCTCGAGAGTTTGGAGTATCGCGCCCCTTGGGAACTGCATCAACACGCTTTACAGATTCACATCCCCTGATTAGCGACAACCTGAGGTCAGCCATCTCAGCTGCCTCTTGAAGAGTTCTTGGGTTCTTTTCTTTAATAGTTAAAGTCATTTCTGCACCAGTACACTTATAAAACTGCTCGAGCAGAAACAGCTCAGTCAACTGTTCTGCCGTCTCAGCTTTCTCAGAACGTGTCCAGTTTTTAAATGCATCTTTAAGTCCCGGGCATGTTCAAGAAAGGTCGCCTCCCTAGTCTTTGTAACACCCCGAAACTTCAATCGATATGTTTCCGGTTGCAACTCGTATGCCCGTAGGACAGCTCTCTTCAATTCTAGGTAGTCAATGCAAGACTCTAAAGGCAGTGCATCATAAGCCTTCAGACCCTTACCCGTAAGTCTTGAGGAGACTAGAGCTGCCCACTTCTCTTCAGGCCAATTATGCTCCCTACACTTCTTCTCAAAACGATTAAAAAATTCTGTGACTTCAGTTTCACTAAATACCGGCACCAATTTGACTAAGTGGGCTAAGGACTGTTCTCTTACTTGGCCCTCACGGCCCATCCGAGTCCCTGTCGACTCTGCACGAGTCTTATCTAAATCTAATTTAGCACAATATTTCTCCGAGTCGTACCTAAGCTCAGCCTCATGCCTCCTGGTCTCATCCTCCTGCCTCCTGGTCTCATCCTCCTGCCTCCTAACCTCAATCTCATGCCTCCTAGTCTCATTCTCATGCCTCCTAGTCTCATTCTCCTGCTTCCTAGCCTCAATCTTAGCAAGCTCAAGTCTAAATACCATATCTGGAGACAGGTAGGAAGAGGGAGCTGCCACTACTGAAAGAGGGGGGGGCAAAAACTGGGGAACCACCACGTGCACCACCCGAGGGCACTCCAATCTGCCAATTCTCATCCCTCTGTGGGAGAGTGCTAACCTCCGGTAACTGAGTGGACGGCACTGTGGGAGTCGAGTGAGAGGGGATCTGGAGAGGAACCCCCCCAAACGCCCTCTCCTCCGAAACCCCATGTCGCCCACGCAACACCCAGGAAATCAGCTCCCCCTTGGACATCCCTGCTACATTGGAAATGCCCAAAACCTTGGCTATCAGGTGCAAGCCACAAACATCCACCCCAGTCAGTCTCTCCTCCGTCACGTGGTACCGCTTACTCTCAAAAACTCTAGCATCCTCCTCACTGGTTACTAACGGCACACCTTCAAATGACATCTCTCGCTCATCGTCAGTGCTAATGCACGACATACTGAAGTCCACAAAAAAATTCTCGAGACAAAAGTGTTAAACTTCCTATGCAAGCACTAATTACTAAATTAACTGGAGTCTCTTACATGCTTTACTAATTGCCATACAAAAAAATATTCTTCAATATGCACGCTAAAATACAAACAAACAAATGTTGTACAACTCTGCAACAATTTATACTGTTCACAAAATCCTAAGCAAGGTCGCCATTTGTTACGAACTGGCACTCGGGTACACAAGGGCTCTCAATCAGGACTCGAATACGGCTCGCTGCCACAACGGAAACACACGATCCCAACCCCTGAGTACTGCCAGCCGAACAAAAAACACCAATACCCTCCAGAGTTCAATCTGCTATAACGGGGTATACAAGAACTCGGTACTAGTGTTCAACAACAGACTAATAAAGAGACAGGAATTATCTAGTCTGGTCAACAATCAAACAATGAAGTAAAAAACAACAACACCAAAGAATAGTGTTGGCCGAAGCCGAAGTAATCCACCCTTGACTATGAACTTAAGAAGTCCACCATCCTCTACTTCGGATCGGCACTATTACGTTACGTTAATTAATAGTCCTTAAGCATCGAGCAAGGAATCTTCTGAAAAAAGTTAGATGCTTCTCGGATGCTCGTAAGAAGTACGTATCGGATTTTGAACAGTAATTCAATAAGCAAAAACACTGGCAATTAAATACTATTAAAGGCTTAAATTGGCATAAGAATAATTAAAAGAATATGCAATAGTAAATGGCCAACATTAAAAGGAAGTACTCCGCAAATGCAACGGCAATAGCCTACTCGGATTGTGCTCGTGGGCCACTAATCACTAAAGTAGCCAAGCTTGCAACACATGAAATCAATAGTGCATAAACAATAACATACATAAGGAAAGCTTCAATACTATTCTGTATCTACTAATCGAGTAAAGTCTAGCTGGGGTACTGTAGGCAAAAAGGTAGCAGTGACTGAGCAAAAACGGCTCGTAGCCTAGCAAAGTCCTCACGACTGTTTAAAGTATTACGTTAAAACTAACAAGTGCACTTTGAGAAATCCAGATCCCTTGTATCTGGTTTTCTCCCGGCTCCTTGACAAAGTAAAAACAAACTGTTAATAAAATACTAAGATGAATGACTAAGAGGGTGTACGAGAGCGAGGTGGAGGGACAGAGGAGGAGAGGTAGACCGAATATGAGGTGGAAGGATGGAGTGAGGAACTACATGAACGAAGGCGGTGCTGGTTGGGGGGAGGGGCGTCGACTGACTGGGGACAGAGGTGCATGGGAGCGGTTCGTTCGTGGCCACCCCTTCGGGGATCACGGCGTCAGGCAATAGATAGATAGATAGAATTAATAAAATACAGGGTGGTTAGGCTCTTGCCCTCACGCACTGTAAATTATTAACTCAACACAGTCAGCCGCGAAGACAACCTAGGCTTCACTGAACCGAAACGAGTATGCAGGTTTATCGCTTAACCACTGCATCAAACAACAACTCGTTGTCGACGCCTGCCCGGGATGTAACACAGCACCCCATACCATTAAACACATCATAGAAGACTGCACTTCACACAACCACTTACCCCAACAACACAACCTACAGTGGTGATGGGCTGGTCTATCAGAGTGAGAACTGAGCGATCTCTGCCATACCCATAGCTTACTCTGACTGTTCCTTTTACTTATATATTTTCTAGATCTCAAGTGACGGCGTCTCTTGCGTGGATTGACCTCCTAATCTACCAAGATTGGAAGCCAAAGCGTCACATCTTTCCTTTGCCCCTCAACTTTCTCTTCATAATTGCTGAGGGGTACAGGGCCCTGGGTGGGGCTTTGGTTTCCCGGGCGTTTCCGCGCCCTCCTCAGCTCCCCGCCATGAAGTGGCTTCGGTCACCCAGGCTTTATTGTGGTCGGCAGGGAGGGTTCTGTGGGGGCGCTCGGTTGTGGCCTTGGCCTTGCTCGGGCCTTGGGGCTGTTCGGCCAGGCAGCTTGGGGAAAAACAACAACAACAACAACACAACCTACACTCAATGAGAGCTCTGTGGGAAAGCCCGATCGTGGCCATGGCCTTCCTCAGGGACTCGGGGCTGTTCGGCCAGGAAGCTTAGGGAACAACAACAACAACAACAACAACAACTCGTAACACAGAAAAGCCTTACCCCAGTCTAGCATTACCTAGACTAGCAGAACACAGGAATAATAATAATAACACACAGGGAAATGCATATACAAGTGCAACAAACATAAATCAATCCTATTCTAAGTCAACCCTTCCAAAATAGGCTATCTAATAGGCAAGTATCTCGTGAGAACTCAAGCGATAATACGTTGGCTGACTAGCTCTGCACCAACGGGACCATGGAAGTTAAACAGGGTAGGGAAAAGAGGAAATAAGAAGGTAAGGTAGTAGAGAAAGTTCCCATCAGTCAGAAGAATATAAATAGTTAGCAAGGGAAATGAGAAGTCGCTCTGCCTAATGAGTTCTGATGAAAAAATGGCTAGACTTCCCTTTTATACCCGGCCCTCTAGTGAGCCCAACGTGAACTACTAAGGACCGCCCACTGACAACCATTACGTAATTTCTCTCTCTCCTCTGGGATACACAAAGGCTCCCCTAGCACTGAGGGAGGGAGGAGTGCTAGTGAGTTAGGCCTACCTCCTTCCTGGCGTACCCACTGACACCTAACTGTGGCTGTTTCTCTTCCCATCATTACAAATAAGTTTTACACACAATACTTATAACTAATGATATAAAATAGAACTCGTTGACTCAGATGAAAACAAAATACATATTCATAATACTTATAGTACAACGGATCACACGAACTAAGTTAGGAAACTCTACATAGACTACAGCCAAAGTTCCTGCCCTGACGATCCTAGCGAGAGTGGGGCATGACTAGACGTTCTGTACAGCATGCTCACACGTGGACATGCGTCACACACCCCATTCTTGCTCTCCTCGGGTTAATTTGACAGATATCGTAGCAGTTCCTAGTGCTTCGTAGCGTTCTGTGTCTGCATTGTAGGCCTGGCATAGTCGCTTTTTAGCAACTTCTTAGAATGTGTGGTAAATTTCTCAAAATGCGCCACAATTTACAAATTGGGACTGTCAGTGTGGGATTTGTAAAGGTGGGAAAACCCCTTTAATGATGAACATATAGTCACATTTACCTGGGTGTGGAATGATAGTAGTGGACTAGATAACAGTCCATCAGGCGCCTGGCCCGGGGAAACGATTTATATGAAGGGTGCGACTGGAAGTGTGGTGGGCGGGCATGTAGCTTCGGCTCCGCTGCATGTCTGCCTGTCGAGATCGGAACATCTCCGGGTGGTTGGGGGCCAGGGGAGTGCTGGAGGGACCTTGGTGACCCTGGTCTCTGGGTCTTCTCCTGGATGACCTAGATGTGTGTTAATTTGTATTTTGTTGTTGTGTGTTCATTGTTTTTTGTTGTGTTTTGTGTTGTCCCTATTCTTGCTCTGTCTTGAGTCGGCCAACCCCCTAGAAAAAAAAAGGAAAAGTGGGGATTGGGCCTCAGTATATAGATAGATAGATAGAAGAGGAATTTAGAAAAAACTTCAGTGTAAAGTGGAGGGAGTTTAAGAATATGTGCTGTACTGTATATAGGTACAAAATGTTTGGGAGGGTGATAAAGGAAATATATGATGTACATATACATGCATATTGATCATCAAAATACATAATCAACTATCTGACCCCTTTCGTTCAATCCCAGCCATACATGTAATTTTAGCATGGTCATTTTCCAAGGCAAACTTAACCAGACCAGTAACACATATTGGCAGATAATTTGCTTAAAATCCACAAAATAATTCAATAATACATTTAAAAGGCGTTGTATATCATATATTCTTCAGGTAAGTTGTGGATAGGTATCTGGAAAAGGGAAAGAAGTTATATATAATATAATGTACGTTACATGCATTATATGCTTTAATGAATAAGCCAAAACAAAAAATATACTTAGGTCGTGAAAGGCACAATATGTACCGACAACAATTATTGAGGGATAATTAGAACTGGCAGAGTTTCTCTCTGGTTCGTTAGACATTTTTACTCAATTGAAAAATACATATATATACAGCTTTGATTCAGTCACAAAGCTCTATACGAACATTGTTTCTATGTACAAATATCTGCGGTCACTGTCTTTCTAGATCCCTTTGAAATGTGTTGTCTAACGTGGCATTCCACTAACAATTAAAACAAAAAAATATTTAGTCTTATGCCGTATATTCCAACAAATTCTACAATACTTGAGTCTATTAGCATTGGTTTACGTATTTAAGATCGACCTATAATTGTATAATCTATTTTGTTGTTTCATACTTTGGACTGTTGTATCCAGAAAAAAATTACCACCTCTTGATGTGAAGGTCAGACCATCGTTGCTCCCGAGCTGCTTGGGACTCGGGGCCAATGGTTTGTTGAACATGTTGTCTCCCTCAGTACGGTGACCTTTCTTGAACGGAATAACATCGTGAAGTATAAAACAAATTGAAAGTATCACGGCAACTTGGTATTGGAAAATAACAATAAAAACGAGGTAGGCCTATAATATTGTACCTCTTTAATATGAGACGTCTTTCATAAACATATCAAATTCGTCTAATGATAGCCAGAAAATAATATGTCTTCCTCACTGAAACGGTTATTGTGGGTTGTTTAGGGCGCTAAGTCACTATAGGCTCTAGCAACAATAACGTACTATATGTTGGTAAGTTACAACATAACAACTGGGCTACCTAATATAGAAGCTTAAGATAATGAAGCCTTCTGATGTCAACATATGGGCCCTATAAACAATATTCCCCAGATACTAAACATTAATGTCTGTATTTTTTTGTTTGTTGTCATATTGAGTCAATTGAATAGTCAATAATGTACCAGACTTATTGCAGGCGGATAAACTCCTTGTGACAATTATCAATATGTATCCTTTATCATCATAATATATATATATATATATATATATATATATATATATATATATATATATATAATATTTCACAAATACACTAAATATTTTTGTATACTCTCAGCCAGAATTGAGCCACCGACAGTCAGGACTTGTGTATGAACAATTGAAATACATTATTTCCAATGTAAAGGCTCTTTCCTGTTCTTTCTCTGCTCATACCTTCTCTCTCTCTTCCGTCTCTAATTCTATATATTATTGTTTAATTCAAACTCACCAATTCCTTCTTCATTTCCAATTTGAATTTCTTCATAACTATAATTTCGGAGGCACTACCCAATAACAGGTTTAGACTATAACACAACTCCGTTTTCCACTATACAATCAACAGCTTGTTTCATGATCAACTTGTTCATGGATGATGAAACTGGAATGCCATAATAACTGGCTTGTGTTGTCCAATAATTGTTCTAAATATTGTTAAGGTGTTCAAGTTTAGGGTTAATTCATCAACATCAAAAACATACTGAGCATCTATACAAATAACATAAAAAGCCAATAAACACCGCCATAAATGAAACCCACTGAAATAATCAAAAGCAATGACAAAGTTCGTATCCCGGACAGACCCCCAATCAGGGTAAAACAAAAAAATCAAACTTTGCTATATTGACTAAATTACTAACCTTTAACCTATCTACCGGCGACGTCATTTACACTTTATTCTGGCTGTTATTAGACGATTTTATATATAACTCGATTATATACTTATTTGGATAACTCACATTATAGTATAAATATGTTCACAATCCCATGTATTCGGAGTTCTTTCAGAGTGACAAACCGGAGCAATGTTGTTGAAGAGAAGACATAAATGGATACGAGAATCAATAAAACAAATAACATGAAATAACATTGTTTTGGACAAGTAAAAAGAAAAAAACTTGGCTTTGGATTGACACCCTTCTAGCAGTTAGCTATTCTCGGAGGAGAGAATCCAAACTTCACCACGTTTTTTAAGCTGTCAAAAGCTTGTGACTCTTCATGGAAATACAGAAGTGGCTTTCCACGCATTTTGTCTTCTGTCATTGGTTTGGTTGACCAGCTAAGATACGGGATACATCTATAATATCAACATCCTCCACCTGGGGCCAGTCCCACCACAAGCTACTGGTGTCACTTGAAGGCACCGATCGTTTCAGGAACTATATCTCTACCTCATTCACTTCACTGTCATCTGTTTCCCGGAATCATTTTCAACTTTGCCCCAATAGTAAATGGAAGACCTATCATAAATCACAACATAAAACATATTTTTTCTGTATGTCTTTCTCCGTATGAAATTGGGCCCATAAGTCTTTGCATTCCAATGCTGACTTGACAGTTATCTTTCGTTGCTTTAGCTTTTCATCATAAATTTCTGACAAATCACTAGAAGAATCAGATTCACCCTCAACTGTGCCTGGGTGTTTTACCTCCGATTCTCTGTCTTGATGATTAATGTTAAGAACAGGGTGTTACTTATTTGTCCTGTTTCTTCTACTTATCCTTTATATTCTCTTTATCTCTTTGTTGCTCTAGAAACTCTTCATCAGTCAAAATAGCCCCATGCATGGAGATACGATGCCATTTCTGTGGCTGGAATGAAGAAGTGCTTTGCCAACCTCGTGATCTGATGACAGCATCAAAAGGTGTCCATCGAATAACAGCATGAGTGCCCTTTTGGTTCCTTTAACACACTTCTCGAAATATTGCAGTTGTCATGCACCAACTGTCTCTCACTGTATAATATGTATTAAAAAGCACTTCATCACCACGTCAGTTTGATGTAAGATTTTAACCTATAAATACAATGAGGGGATCAAGTCCAGTGCCATTGACACTGCTAGCATAGTGGTATTCTCTGGGTTGGACCCACACAACACTCTTACAGTTTTACTACTATCGTGATGGGTCTGTTGGGAAGCCACTTTCGTCCATGTTCCAAATCCACTCTGGCCTATTTGCTATACCCAGTTGGTTCACTTATTTTCCTAGCAGTGATTAGAATCCATAAATAACAACCGGATCTGAAGTCGCATTCTTTTGTGCGATTTGCATTAGCACTGTTTTTGCAGTGTTATTTTATGCCTTCTCGTAAAGTAGGTGGCCCAGTCATCCCCTGGTGTTTTATCATTGAATAGATGAACAAGATTATTCGCTTCAAGAGCTCTTCCCTTGTAGGGCCAAATCCAAGTTCAGCCATGCATCTTATGTAGGTGGCCAGTTTTTGTTTTGCTTCATTAGACAGACTAGGTTTTTGTCTTTGTTTCCTCATTTGTATCAGTCCTTTGTATGCAGACATCTCGTACGGAGCATTGAGACAGACATTGTACTTTTTGGATAAAAAACACCATCTGAGGAAGAGCACTTTATTGACAACGTTTCGCAGATAGCTTCATCAGGTCACTAACAAATGCTGGTACATAGGAGGCCTTAAATATCCGTCCGGTGTTTTTTATCCATTCTGTCTACTTTTCAAGTACCACTCAACACATTGTACTTTTTGGCTGTAGATCTCACAGAGGTACCAGTGTTCACTTCCTCAATAGCGACCTGAATAGAGGCCTTCGTATAGTGCTTGGGTTAAAGGTTTGTACGTCCTGGGCATCTTGATACTGTCAATAAACGAAAGGACTATCATTAGATATTGTTATATTGGTTTATTTTTGAGAAATCACATTACTTTCACTATTACCTGAATATGATTGGTAGTATAGGGGTAATTAAAACATTGTGGGGTAAACTAAATGGGGAGCTGAGAGTCGGGGTAAAACAAATCAAACAAAAACATACCTATGTTGATAATACTAGAGTTGGCTGGAGCTTCTCTGGTGCGCAGTCTCATAAGCTACTTCTTCCCCTAACACACCTAGAAGGAGAATTAGAACCATTTAAGATATCGCAAAATGACTGACACACACTCACAAATATATAAATAAATAAATATATATATGAAACGGAGATTATAAGATAATGATTTCCTTTAGCGATATCCTTCCCTTAAATTGTCATGGGGCAAAGCCGTCTATATATAATGTGGACGCTATTGAGGCCTATCTATAGGCAACGAGCAGACATTTGTCAATTTATAAACCAAAGGTAAGAAAGGCTGTTTTAATTACTCCAACTTAATGTATTTTGCTATTACCCCGATTGATTACCAAATTTGTTACAGATTGTTGACTTTAAAATTTAAATTAGCTCTTATTTCCGTTATATCTTAAAGTCAGTATCTTATGCACAAATCATAAAAAGGTGTTTTAGTTATAAGCAAACGAAAGTAAATGTATATATTAACTATATGAACAAGTAAATACACTTCACTATACACAATATTTACATTGAATTAAAACACTAGTAAAATCAAAATGGCTCCACAAAATATAAATTTAACCTTAATATAATTGGGTATAGAGAGGAAGCCCTACTCCAATAAAGACCTCATCGTTACGGGAGGCCATATACGTAGCGCCGGTGATGGTGCGGTGCGGCGGTGCCCAGTGGATCTGCGCATGCGTGACAACTTTGATTGTTTTGTCTTCAGCTATGTTATAATTTTTATTACAATAACCTAACCTAACCTAAAATGATTTTCTATAACAAAAATACAAGCACAAGAATATTGTATTGTGCTGGGATCGAACGCTCGACCTCTTGGGTGGGAAGCCTAGCCGTTAGCTCTGAGCTGCGGGATGGCCTGCTGAACGTGTTTTGAAAAGCCAATTTATAGGGGAGAAATTCCAAGTCGTCGCACATGTGCAGATCCACATGGCACCGTCGCACCACACCAGCACCGACGCTGTCTACATGGCCTCTCCATCGTTACCATAGAGTATAGATAGATAGAGATGAAAGCGTTATGTCACACAGACATTACCGTGCGCGTCGAAGGGATAGCACCACTGTCGTGGGGCATAATATTTTAACTAAAAGACCTCTGTTGTTACTCCTTATTAAATACTCCTTGATATCATCACACTTGGCTTGTCTGCAGTGTTACCATAGTTAGGGAAACTTCCACATAATGAGGGGGCTTTAGATTATAGAGGAATCGTCTTTAAACCTCAATTCGCGGCGACCATCATATGATGGGAGAGAGAAAATTGGCCTATCATGTGGCACCCGTCATATGACGGCCGCCATTTTGAGGCTATTATGAGCGATGAGAGAGAGACCGGGCGTTGGAGGGATGATAGGCGGGCTTCACTCGCTCGCCACGGCCGCGCATTGTAGATTGACGTCCTACATACACCTCCCTCACTCACACGCCAAAAACGGAAAATTGACAAAAAATTACCGATTTTATCCTTCGGTTCCACGGTACATAAAGCATACAACATACAAACAAGTTAAAATACCGTTGTGTCCACAGAGACTGTGGTTACAGTCTCACATCCTAAATGGCGGCTTTCCAGGCAGCCCTGTCAAGGGCTGCCTCTGTTGTCAAGTTCTTCATTTTAAGATCGGACTGGAGCACCCAAGCCCACGTCATTCTAGGTCCACCCCTACGCACAGCCCCCCCAAATCAACAATCCGGCATTTCTTCACCCAGTTCTGATCATCTATTCTCACCACATGTCCAAACCAACCAAATTGGCTCGTACGCATCACTTCACTGATACTCCTAATGCCCAGACACCTTCTCAATTCCTCGCTCGATACCCTGTCCCTGAGATTAACCCAACATATCCATCTCACCATTTTCTTCTCATTCCTTTCCATTCTATTGATATCCTCCACTTTATCCGGCCACGTCTCTGAGGCATAGGTCATCACGTTCCAAAACATGAGGTGTACACCTTCCCTTTAAGGTGGGGTGGGAGCTCTCTCATGGTCAGGAATGGCAACAGCTCGCTAAACTTTCCCCAGCCATTTCCACTTCTGACTCCAGCAATGGAGCTAGCTTCAGCGCCACCTCCGGCGGAAACCGTATCGCCCAGGTAGCAGAACTCATTCACACACTCCAGCGTTATACTGTCGAAATCAACACTGAGAGATGGGTCATATAATACAAGATCTCCCTTGCACACTGCACATTTAAAGTCTATGATTCTTGTCAAAGGTCCTCTAGTTCCACTACATCGCTTGTGTACCCAACAGACGCAACATTGAATTGAGTTACTTCCCACCCCTTCCCACATACTGTGCATGGATAGTCGCCACTTCCTCCCATAGTTCCACGCCCTACTCCACTAATTGTTTTATCTATGTTAACTCTTAGACGGTCGTTGCAAGAAAATCAGATGTCGTACAAGAATAATTCAGGTGAAGAATGATTCATGTGTCATTGGAAAGCGCTATCATCCTCCTTTCATGGGTATATAATTGTATTATTGTAATGCCTGGATTGTGGCAAAAGTGTCTGTAACTGAATTAGATGCACAAATATTCTTGAGCTATCATGCCAAGCGGAATACTTCTCTTGGTGTAGTGGCCAGAGCGATCACCTACCACGTGGCGGGACCAAGATCGAATCTTGCCCGGACCACGCCCAAAACATTTGTGACGAATTTCCGCATCAGACGCTGGTCGGATATGATTGTAAAAATTGTAAATTGTAATTGTCAGTTATTGTTAAGTCGGCAAAAATAGTATGGTGTCGTTACGAGGTTACTTCATTACGCTCTGGCTCTTGCTTAACCCTTACAGCCCGGGTGTCATTTTAAAATGACACCAAAAAAAAAGGGCCGGTGCCCGGGTGTCATTTTAAAATCTTTGTGCTTGAAAGCATGCTTCAAAATTCGCGCGGCCAAATTTTGCATTGCAGGAGCGACCGCCTCAACTACTAGTGTCATCAGTTCGTACGTGGGCGCCATAGCGAGTTATACTGAAAAAATGCTTTCCGACGTGTCCGATTCGCTGCAACCTCCAGCGGGCCCCAGTGCTACCCCGCTTGCAACTTCAACGCCTGTTGCAACCGAGAAGAAAGCTCAACAAAAGAAAGTTAAGCGTTTGTTAAGTGATAGCGCTATACAGTGACAACTTTTTGATAGTGAAGAGAGCAGTGGCAAAAGCTTGGTGGACAAGGAACAATTTATAAGTGCAAGTGAAGATGACGATTTCGTTGGTTTTGGAGACGACGATAATGTCAATTTATTTGAGGGGGGAGACAGTAGTGATGATCCTGATGTGGAAGTGTTTCAGGAAGGTGCCATCGAGCTTCCAAGTGTGCTAGAACCTAGGCCTACCCCCTCGCCATCTTTGCTAGGTCAGCCTAGGCCTAGCCCTAGCCCAGGACCTTCCCCTTTGCCTGCCCGTACGCCCTTGAAAGTGGGCAAATATTTCTATAAACAATCGTTGGTGAAAAGTGCAGGTAAAAAAGCACGCAGGGCAGCCGCAGAAAAGGATAGGGAAGCTGAAGACAGTGATAATGACGCCGACCCTGGCCTAGCAACCACCCGCATTCCATTGTCCCGACGCCTTGACCCAGGACACCGCGTGGGTCACCCACAGCCCTCGGCTTCATCTCTCCTTCAGGATGACCAAAGGGCCTCTTCAAGTGGTATTACTAGTGTGCCACAGCCCTCAACACACCGCAGAGCATTATTTGCTGCGGAGAAGCCCTCGGCTCGCCGCAAAAGGAGCCCAACTCCCGAGGCCGAGGCTCCCATTGTTGAAGCTACCGCAGCCTCCCGCGCCCCACACTGCCGACGCCCGGTCACTTCTTCTCCCGAATTGTCTCCTGAAGAGGATGCTGACGACCCCAACAGTGCCCCAAATGACCTGACGTCGCCTGAGGAGGAAGAGGAAGAGGAACAGTAAGAGGAAGAGGAAGTCCGGACAAGACGAGCGAGAGGGTGAGGTCGTGGACGTGGTCAGTCTGCCGACGCCGCTGCCCCTGGGCGTGGGCGTGGGCGTGCAGGGCGTCCGCGTGGCCAAGGGCGTGTGCCAGGGTGTCCAGGGCGTGTGCCTGCTGCACCTGCACGACCTCGAGCATCAGCATCCGACCTGTTTGTGTGGACAGATGGGGCTGATTTTGAGCCAGATTGTCCTGCCTTTGACGAGGTACAGATGGGTTCCGGGGTGTCACCAACATTTCCCTGTGGCCCAGCTGCTACCCCAAGTGAAATTTTCTGTGGCTTCTATGACAATGAAGTCATGGAATACCTCGTCGAGGAGACCAACAACCATCATGAGATCTGTGCCAACTTTCTTGGCAGGAAGACCAGTGCCAAGATGGTGGCATGGAGAGCTGTCACTGTGGCAGAACTATATGTGATCTTGGCACTCACAATGCTGATGACACATATCAGGAAGCACGCTCTGGCAGAATACTGGATCACTGGCGACATCATAACGACTCCAGCATTTGGCAAGTACATGTCCAGGGACAGGTACTTCGACATCCTCTTCTATCTCCACCTGACAAACAACATGGCAGTCCACCTTCCCGACTCATTATGGAAGATCAGGAAGCTGTATGACTGTAGGTTCACCACCTACCTGATTCCTTTCCAGAAGATGTGCCTCGATGAGTCTCTGGTCCTGTTCCGTGGTAGGCTGCACTTCCGACAGTATATCCCGTCCAAGAGACACTGCTTCGGCATCAAGCTCTTCGTCCTCTGCGACTGTTTGACGGGGTATGTGCTGGACTTTATAGTCTACAGCGGCAAGGCTGGAGAAATTTTGACTGACCGCCTCATTGGTTTTGGTGGCGTTGTAGTGAAGAAGATGATGGAGAAGCACTTCAATAAAAACCACATCCTCTACACAGATAATTACTACATGTCGCCTCTCCTGACCAAGTACCTCCATGACCGCAAGACCGAAACTGTCGGCACAGTCAAGGGCAAGAGGAAGGGCATGCCAGGCTACCCAACCAAGATGAAGAAGGCAGACTTCTTCCACAAGAAGAGTGGCCCCATCCTCTCCATCCACTGGCATGACCAGCGCAAGGTCAACCTCCTCACCACATGCCACAAGGCCGAGATGGTCGCCACAGGGAAGGTGGACCGAAGAACCAAGAACCCCGTCCAGAAACTAGCTGCTGTCCTGGATTATAACCTCAACATGCGCCTCGTTGACAAGTCCGACATGCAGATGGGCTTCATCGACTGCCTGCGAACATCTTGCAGGTGGTACAAGAAGTTTATCCTGCATACGGTAGATATGTCGGTCCTCAATGCCTACAACATCTACCGTCTGAGGACTCCAGGAGCCAAGAAGTACAAGTCCCTGCGGAAGTTCCACTAGCAGGTGATACTTGAGCTCCTGGCTAAACATGCGGGTACACCAGGGAGGCCACTATAAGGACCAGGCCAGCTGGACAGAACGGGGTGTGCTGAATTTTTCAGGAAGCACCAGCTCAACGCCCTTCCTTTCAAAGCACCAGGTAGTAACGCTAGGAGTCAGAAGAGGTGCCATGTGTGCAGCAACACAACTCGCAGACCCCGCAAACCCACAAAAACCACTTGGGAATGCCTCGAGTGTCAAGTTGGACTGTGTGCTGGCACCTGCTTCAACGACTTCCACACTCTAACAAACTTTTGAAGTGGAAGTGACAAAAGTAAAAGTGACACTCAAATGTAGGCTAAGAATGATAATATAACTAAGTGTAAGTGAAAAGGACACATATAAGTAATAATAAGTGCCTTCAATAACAATATGAACAAGTGAAAGTGACACTAAAATATATATTTCTAACAATAAATAAGTGAAAATGACACTCAATAAGCCTAGGCCAGTCAAAGTGACAGTATAATAATAAAACTAAGTATAAGTGAAAGAGACACACACAAGTAATATTAAGTGCCTTCATAACAATATGAACAAGTGACAGTGACACTATATATATTATTAGCTTACCTAATAATACATAAAAGGGGAAATGACACTACCAATTATCAAAGTCCAGTGAAAGTGACACTAATAATCATAATAATAATAATAATAAAATGAAGTAATAAGTGACAGACTCAAATCAGTTCATGTAAATAACTTTATTGAGTGAAAATAACATAATAACTATAATAAATAACAGAATAACCAATAAAACACTATCAAATCGATTCCCGGCATAATTGCGGGTGGAGCGACGAGTGCAACTGGGCGTCATAGCCGGGGCCGCGGTTGAGTGTTCGGACGCGCCGAGGTAAATACGCGGCAAAAGTTACCTCCACTTCCATCACCATCACTCCGGAACCAGTTGAGCTAGAGAGCTCTACTCAACGCCATTCTACGCAGCAAGGTAAGGCACCCATTTCTATATATGTTTGATTAATGTAGGTAATATATTAAGCGAGATTAGCCTTAGTTTACTTTTGTTGATATTCGGCCAGATCGCCCGGATATGAGCTCCGTCCTTTGGTGAGCCTGCCCGGGCCAGGAGGGTTAAGCGTGAAATAGAGCATGGAATGAAGGTAATTTTCGGTAAATGTAGCCGCCTGGCACTACGGTGATATACACACGAACCCCCGCTCTTTGAGAGTTAAGAGTGAATAAATATGGGTAAAAACACTTGTAAATTATTTAAAATATAATAGATCTATAAAAGCCAGATAAAAAATAAGTAAGTATACATATACAATGTATACAATACTTACATATGATGCAAGTATAACTCCAAGCAACACAATAAAAATTAAAATTAAAATTTGAATGTTTTTATTTTTAGTTACAAGGTTATGTAGATGTTAAATTGTAAATTTGTGTTAAAACTGGACATAATGACGGAATACGTAGTTAGGGTATGCTTATGACATCTAGGGATATTCTGTCCCAGTCTGTTTGACGGTGACAACTCCCGAATATCACAACAATGGCAAGGGATAGAGGAGGCTTCACTGTGAACCTCCTCATAATGACGACAATTTCACGATGATTTGGCCTTTATAGTATCCATTAGTTATGTCTACTGAACTCTGGCTTGTTTACCGAGTATATAGATAATGTTGATTTGATTATTCATAGCGTTATTAGTACAAGGTAGGGATTATTACGATTATGTTGCGATCGTGCTGCCATATCTCGTGCGAGCGGATCACTATTTTCAGAACTGACTGCGCTCTTTCCACACTTTACTTCTATGTTTTGTTATCGTTAGTCATCAACTCCATGAAATATCAATATTCACCCCTTCCATGAAACTCTAAACGTAAATTTGTGGATTAAACCTTTATAATATTATAACCAAGATGTATTAATTCCATGAAGCAAATACACAGTATGATACTATAATTATATTCCAATAAAATCATTGTAACACCTACTTATAAAACTGAACCAGTCCACTAACCAATGTAACCCTTGATTATAATATGATAACATTAATATACATGTTATCACATTAGGCCTATACTAAGAATTTATTCCTAAATATAAAAACAAAACAAAACAGTAATAACATATCAATGAAAACAAGACTTCTGCTAATGACTCACTATTCTAAAACCACATTATATATCTCTGAACTTAGTAAATCGATATAAACCGTTGGTATTAACAGAGTACCGAACTCGAATGAAGCAATCAAAAACATATCATGACACTACAAAACCGAATACATGTTTACAAAATAATACGGAAAGAAACATAACAAATTGATAGCATGTATTATTATATACCTAGAGTAAATATATTGGAACCAAATTAATCATGACAACACATTCGAGAGTATATTTTTATCGTTGAAAATGCTGTGCAATAATATAGCAGAAATCGTTTCTCTTCCAGTCGTTTTCACACAAACTCCGAGACATATAACAACCTAAAAACAACTTCACATCTTCGATATATCAACAGCGATATCTCAGACACTTGTGTTTTTGTTCTGGATGGAATACAAAATGAGAGAGAGAGAGAGAGAGAGAGAGAGAGAGAGAGAGAGAGAGAGAGAGAGAGAGAGAGAGAGAGAGAGAGAGAGAGAGAGAGAGAGAGAAAGAAGATATTTTGGCGATGAACTAGAACTCAAAGGAAGTTTATGCATCGATAAATGAGGAAAGGATATGAGGAAGCTGCCGGGCTGGAAGGTTGAGGAGTGTGGTAAAGAATAATGGTGGTGTGGGATAACGGAGTGAAGGAGAAGAGAATGGTGGGGTAATAGCAAGGTGGTGGCAGACAACGGATAATGCATTGGATTAGGGGAGCCCACCTCGCGTTTTGTTTTCTCTTTCTCTTCCTCTCTCTTTGGCTTGTATCCATTCGGCCCCATTCAGCCTACTGTTTTAGACGTTTACCCCCATCCAGGTGTCAATATTTTCCTGGCGAGCATAAGCAAGCCAGCACATATATATTTTTGTTTTGACAGCAAGCTAATTTTGTACATTTATCGATAGAACAATTTCTCCGGCGAGGCCGGATCTCTCCATACAATGCTGGCTCGCTATCGCGAGCCAGGAAGACATCGACACCTGGATGGGGATAAACGTCTTAGAACTTTTGGCTTAATGGGGCCGAATGGATACAAGCCAAAGAAAGAGGGAGAGAAAGAGAAAAAAGCGAGGTGGGCTCCCGGGTTTTATTATTATAAAAATAAGAAAAATATGGGGGCTGGGTGCTGTGAGAAACATTGGTAATATTGAAAGGTAGGAGATGAACGACAAAGTTTGCGACAATAAAGACCAGTTAAGGCATATAGGGGAATACTAGCTCAGGAATGTTGGAACAGTTAAGGCATATAGGGGAATACTAGCTCAGGAATGTTGGAACTTAAAGGGGGTCACCTGTTTTGGTTTTATCTTTCTCTCCTTTTCTCTCTTTTCCTGGCTTGTATCCATTCGGCCCCATTCAGCCAACTGTTTTAAGACGTTTATCCCCATCCAGGTGTCGATTTCTTCCTGGCGAGCGATAGCAAGCCAGCATTAAATGGAGAAATCCGGCTTCGCCGGAGAAATTTTGCTATCGAAGAATGTACAAATTTAGCTTGCTGTCAAAAAAATAAATATATATATGCTGGCTCGCTACCGCTCGCCAGAAGAATATTGACACCTGGATGGGGGTAAACGTCTTAAAACAGTAGGCTGAATAGGGCCGAAAAGATACCAGCCAAAGAGAGAGGGAGAGAAAGAGAAATAAAAGCGAGGAGATTAAGTAAAGGTAATATACCACCTTTTCGGCCTGTTCATGTAACTAGATATTCCTTGGAGTTAAATAATCGGGCCTTTGCTCATGTTCATTGTAACACGTCATAATATTCAAGATGTTTTATCCAATCAATCACAAAATTCTGGAATACTCTCCCTAATGAAGTAGTGAATGAGGAGAGCTCTCTGGTTTTCAAGAGGAGGGTTAACGCCTTGTTAGTTAGCTAGTTATATCTTCCTGGGTATTTGTGCCCCCCACTGAGACCCTTCGGGGTATATAGTCTACCTGGCTATTTGTGCCCCGCACTGAGACCCTTCGGGGTATATAGTCTTCCTGGCTATTTGTGCCCCCCACTGAGACCCTTCGGGGTATATAGTCTTCCTGGCTATTTGTGCCCCCCACTGAGACCCTTCGGGGTATATAGTCTTCCTGGCTATTGTGCCCCCCACTGAGACCCTTCGGGGTATATAGTCTTCCTGGCTATTTGTGCCCCCCACTGAGACCCTTCGGGCTATATAGTCTTCCTGGCTATTTGTGCCCCCCACTGAGACCCTTCGGGGTATATAGTCTTCCTGGCTATTTGTGCCCCCCACTGAGACCCTTCGGGGTATATAGTCTACCTGGCTATTTGTGCCCCCCACTGAGACCCTTCGGGGTATATAGTCTACCTGGCTATTTGTGCCCCCCACTGAGACCCTTCGGGGTATATAGTCTACCTGGCTATTTGTGCCCCCCACTGAGACCCTTCGGGGTATATAGTCTTCCTGGCTATTTGTGCCCCCCACTGAGACCCTTCGGGGTAGTATTACTCCTGGCTATTTGTGCCCCCCACTGAGACCCTTCGGGGTATATAGTCTACCTGGCTATTTGTGCCCCCCACTGAGACCCTTCGGGGTATATAGTCTTCCTGGCTATTTGTGCCCCCCACTGAGATCCTTCGGGGTATATAGTCTACCCACGGCTCTTCTGTGGGGCTCACATGTAGTATCTGATAATAATAATAATAATAATAATAATAATAATATAGCCATACAGTTATTATATCAGGAGGTACCAGTGGAGAGAGAAAATTAGAGATAAACGAAACAATGAACAGTATGCTGATGAAAATTACAGTGCTAGTAGGCATTTTGAAGAGATAAGTGAAATTAAAAAAAAAAAACAAAAAAAACACATTCACTTCATTGGAAAGCAATATCCTGTCCCATCATGACAATGACACAATGAAACACACATTATAAAAATGGTAAACCCCTTTATTACTAGAGGGTGGCCAATAATACCTTATAAGGATCTATTTGAAGTACATCTAAGGTACCTTTAGTTAGCCAGCTATAGACACATTATGGATTACAAATAAACGAATTTGTGAAGAAAAACAAAACAATGGAACCAAAGATATGTCACTAAATAACATTGGTATTATATCGCCAGATGACCTCATGAACTACTTGACCTTCTAAACCTGGCCTACTGAATGATCTGTCACACATGCGCTTATTATTTAAAATATCGAACTACCGCCACTCCCTACTCCACGTAGCCAAGTCAACTCCGAATATATTCAATCTAATACCTGATAGAAGAGCTAAAAGTAGTGCACACATGAAAGTTATCCAAACAAAAGCAAGAATGATTGGAGAAAACTAGAACATAACGAGAAGCTTATTATATAGGCTACAGAGTGAAAGGCCGACTCAAGGATAAGTACAAATGTATCTGGAATTGAAGCAAGACAAAATGTATATAGGAATTTAAGTGACAACAAAAGTATGAGAAGAAACCGAATTTAATATGCGAGGAGACTAAGGAGCTGGCACGAAGAAGAGGGAAATAAGCATGCACGCACACACACACACACATATATATATATATATATATATATATATATATATATATATATATATATAATACATAGACTATATACAGTATATATAAAGAGAGAGGGAGACGGATTGATATTTCTAATAGACTTCTTTATAGATATTATGAGAACCTTGTTATTCTTTAGGCATATGAACAATATTGTAATGGTAAGCTATGTAAATGGTTCCGTTCCATTATTTATTTAATACGTGTATCTAGCCTTAAACACTCTAGCACCTCTTATATTTATAACATACATATACAGAACATATCATTAAGATAATCATATACAGAATAATGCTATAGGCGCTGATAAAATGGTGTATATGTAATGTATTATGCAAAGTCAGATAAACATATTTAGTTTTGCTGTGTATTATTTAAACTCTACATGATACAGCAAGTGGCCTAGCTGTTAGAGAATTTTACTTATACAATTTGTTCAGTTGAAACAGAAGCACAGATAACATTAAAGGAGATGCAAGCATACAAACAGTATGACACACAAATGAATCGAACACATCGGAAAAATAGAATTGTGCCACTTGAAATCGAGAAAACAGACATAAAAGGGATTGAAATGATAACCAGAGAAACTCTTGCACATCAAAGACATGACGCCCAAGATTGTGGAAATAATACACAAACACGAATTCCTGCTATCAGAAACGGAATCTCGGTTGATTCGACCGGATCAAATCATAACACCATCGGGGGATTTTGGTTCATTCGGCCTGACCAGATTTACTTTGTGAACATAATAATAATATATATCTCTCTCTCTCCTGACGGATGTATGTAACTGGATGTTGAGTAATTATAAATATCACTTTAATAAATTGCGCATAGTAACAGTTCACTCAAGTTTAAGTGTTGATGAAATGTAGCCACTTTTATCTTGTTTATATTATAAGATGTGACCATACAGTAGCAACGAATGAAGCCTGTAAAAATGCCACATGGTTCTACATCAATATATTTAGCCAGAACTCTTCACTAAATTATGTTCAATCTGTATTAGATGGAATTTAAGAGAACATTGTTTAACACAAATACATTACAAACATTGAACGCAAAATTGAATATAACAATATTCGAGTCTAGCTTACATGTTTCGACCAGCCAAGAGGTTGGTCTAGTGGATAATGTTTTGACTTCCTACCCAGGAGTCTCGATTTCGTACCTGCTTGAGTATGAAGGGCTTGTTTTCACTATGCCTGGTTGGTACCATCTCCCTTGAGCAAGGGGATGAATGATGGTATCTGCTGGATGTTACAGCGCTAATAAGTCTCCTGCCTGTATACTGTGCACACACTAGCCAGGTTGTCTGTCTTTCGTCGTTCATCTGTCCGTCCGTCTGGAAATTCATCTTAGACCATTCAATGGATTTTTACCTAATTTCACATCTACTGTATATCTATTTGGTCAATGTGAAGGTCAGTCAAAAAGAAATGTTCAATTTTCATTACAGGTCAAAGTAAAACAATATGGTAAATATTTCATATTATTTAGTTTTTACTCAAATTTCTTTGTTTTAACTGTAAATGTTTCTGGCATAATTGATATTACATTGACCACATTTTTGATAAATATTCTAAAGGATTAGGTCAAAAGTCAACACCAAAGTTCATAATATAAATATAATGTTAACTAGTATATTATCTTATACTAACTGTTAGATTCTTACTAGGCATATCATGTATACTTCAGACCGTCAGTATGGTTTCCTTAAGTGCTGCATTACTGGTGATCTTTCTTATCTTGCTATCTCCTGGTCATCCTCCTTTCGGGACTTCCGTGATACCTTTTCTAATGCCCTAGAAATATTGAAAGCCTTCGATAGAGTCTGGCACAAATCACCAAAATCCAAACTACCCTCTTTCAGTTTCTATCCCTCCGTCTGTGCCATTATCTCAAATGTCCTTACTGGCCATACCATAGCTATGGTTGTGGATGGCCATTGCTCACTTCCTCAATCTATCAACTCTGGTGTTGGTCAGAGTTCTGTCTCCAGTTCTCTATCTATATTAGTTCCTGATCTTCTCAATTGTACCTCAAATTAAATCTGTTCTTATGCTGATGACTCTACCTTACACTATTCAACTTGTTTTCCACAATGACGCAGCATGCAATCGCGTGATGAGGCCATAGCATGCCTATCTTCTGATAAATCAACTATTTCCGATTGGTGCAGAGAATCTTGTTACTGTCAATGCTTCTAAACCCAATTTCTACATCTATCTACCCATCAAGAACTTTCACACGTCTATCTACCCATCAAGAACTTTCACACGTCTATCCCTTATACTTCAACATTCCACAAATCAACCCTTCATCTTCTATCAGTATTATTGGTGTTGTTTTTCTTCTGGCCTTTCTTGGAAGGATCATATTATCACTCTTGCTAAAACAGTTTCCCAGTAGTTAGTTGTGCTCAACCATCTACGTGGGTTCTTCAACCCTGTACAACTTGTTCCTCTGTATAGGGGCACAGTGCGCCCATGTATCAAGTATTGTTCGCATGTGTGAGGAGGTTCAACCCTTACCTCTGGAAAGGGTAAAGTCAAAAGCATTTTGTCTCATCAACTCACCTCCTCTGACTAATTCAATACAATCATTCTCTACACGCCGCAATGTTGTATCAATCTCTCTCACTCTTCTACTGCTATTAAAATAATCAGTGTTCTTCAGAGCTTTCTCAGTGTAGGCCTTTGCCTCCTTCCTTACGGAGACTGGGGGAAACCAGGCTTTCCACACATTCCTGCCCATATTTTGTCCAACTTTCTAACCCAAGATTGAACTGATTTTCACATTTTGTTCTTCTAATTTGAAACTCTCTCCCTCAATCTGTCATTCCCTCATCCCATGACTTAAACTGATTCAAGCTCCGAGTGTCCAGGCATTTTGACTCTAATCAACTTTTTGGGAAATACTTTTTACAGGCACCTTTGCCTTTTGTTTCTTTCATTCACATAGAAAACAAAGATGGTAATAGAGGTATAGGTCAGTAATTACTTGCCTCATTTACATTACCTGAATTTAGAACCAGTGACTACAATAGCATGCTTCCATCTTTCAGGAAATACACCTGTGACAACTGATGGGTATATAATACACGTAGGGGTAAGGAATCACTATAGAGAGAGAATCACGGAAGAATCATAAATAGATTCCATTAAACCTCATGCATTAGTGTTGCTTAAATGTTACATTACTAGAATTATTTCTTGACTGTATACTGGTTCAGGTCGAAATATACTAATCTATAATTATAGTTATCATCTGTATTAGTACTTTCAATTTGTGGAACTTCACGAATATTTCTCAAGTGTTTCTGTTATTATTTAAAGTATCTTACCTACGTTAGCAAACAATATTTCAAAATCTTTACTTCTCTTAATATTCTCATTATTGATTAAGAATGCCTTGTTGCTGGTCTTTTTCTTATTGGGTATCAATTCCCTTAAAGTTTTCCATGTATCAGTTGTGACTGTTGCCAGAATGAGTAACTATTTCAGGTTTATTAGTTACTATTATATGAAGCAGTGTGACAGAATGGGGAGTAGTTCTTGTAGGCTTACTAATTAGTTAAGTTAGTCTAGCATCAGTTATTATTTTTGTATCATATTACATTTAGATAATATATCTTTGTTTTGCGAAACTGTATATAAAACAAAAACATCAGATTTGTATTCAAGAGTCTGTGAGTTGGAATGTGGATGTCGGTAAACACATCCTATATAAATTATATAATAACTATGGAAGAAAATTAACGACACTGTAGAGTCATATCCATACATCCTCTATTCCTTCTGGTGATGGTTACATCAATAGGAGTGGTAGTAAGGCCGTCTCTAACATTATACATACACCGCCTTATCGAAGGTCTCGAAAGGGTAGAGTCAAAACCATTTTGTCTCATCGATTCGCCTCATCTTACTAATTCCCTGCAATCTCCAGATACGCGCCACAGTATTG